>JAMKCH010085801.1:0-53213 GCA_023653785.1 Ophioderma brevispina | reverse complement strand
TACAAAACCACATGAATACCTTTCCCCTGTTACAGCATAGCAGCATTTCAAAGAGCAACTTGCAGACTGCCAGTGAACAAAATATCAAAAGCGATTCAGAATCAAGTTGGATATGTTCCTTAATAATAAATTACCATTTGAAATAGTTAGTCCTTCAAATATTGTCTAAAAATCAGTAAAACCCATCTTCTAATCATCCTCATTCAGTTAATGTCTAATTTTTAAATTTTTTCACCCTGGTCTCGCATTCTATGGATCTCAAGTTGTGTTGATAGTGAACACAGGGATTTCATACATTGAGAGGGATTTTGAGATCGACAAGTTTGGGTAGGTAACCGGTAAGGTATTCCCTGTTTTTGCATACGTCACATCCATTAATGACAACTTCAAGACATAATGTGGAGTTATGCTTAGCGACGAGAGGTCCCCATAAACAAAAATGATCACGCTGCGAGCTGATGGCTTCGAGCGTAAGCACCGAGCGCGTCGCGGGATAAGTTATCCCGTTTGGGATGTACATCCCGTCCTTCCCTTTCGGTATATACACCCGTTTTGACCAAGCCCAATGCCGGAACATTTACAAAATGGTCTTGTAATTTACCCATACCTTTTATGGCAACCGGTTTATGGTGGCAGTTTATTATACGAAGTTTTGTCAAGAGCTGGACCCTTGATTTTATGAATCTCTTGTACCAGAATGCGACCTGCTGAACCACTATAACCAACTGGAGGGACCAAATTTTCACCGGGTGTCCGTGAAAGGTGCAAAATGATAGTAGGAATGTGCTGGATTGCACCGTGTATTTGAATTGTATGCTAGCGATAGCGCACCGACAATAACTAACAACATACGGAAAGAGTTGCTGCTACCGCAGCTGGAGTGGAGGGGAAATGGTTAGCAACAAAATGAGGCGACCGTAGTGGTATCATGAGCACAAAAATTCTGATCAATATGTTAGAATTACCAATACCTTTAGATAATTTCTCCATGATGATCACCTGCCGTGCTCTGCTTGAGAGTGTGAATCCTATCCCGCTGCCACCGTGAGATCAGGTCTTATGGTAGTCCACTTGGATTGCCTGCCGCGCTGACTTTTTTTTCCTGGTACATAGTTGGCAGAGTGAGATGCTTTCGTTTGCCTGTGAATCAATCCTCGTCATCCCATATGGTGGACCTGACGTCCTTTGTTTACCTTTAATTTTGGTAGTGTTGACTGGTACAAGCAGAGTCATACTGAGATTATATCCGGCCTAATCGTTCAATGGCCAATCAATGTTTTCACATTAGCTCACTTGGTTATTCCGGCCCGACGTCGATGGTTCACTGTCGGCAAATTTCAAGTCTCCTTCTTCGAGGTCAGCCCATTATATTCACCGGATTATTTCAACTATTATTAGCAGCCTGGTCCGTTCGTCAAGGCTAAGCAGTATATTGGCTCCTCGATTTTTCCCCGCCCGTGCTTCAAGCCTCAGGCTAGCAGCATATTCCACTAAGTTAGTTCATAATTCTCAGCAAATCATTTTGGTAAGTTCTTCAAGGCAATGGTAACAATTTCAATGCCGATATCCTTCTCCAGTGTTCACTTCCGAAGTTAATTTAATCACAGTCCTTCGATACAGTTATTATCGTGTGATGGTAAAAACAGTCCCATTTTCGCAGTGCTTCGCGAATGTACATCCTCATCACGTATTGACTTTATTTTTTACTTTCGCTGGAGAGATGAAACCAGCGCTATAATCACAATCATTTCAAATGACTTTTATCGGAGCTCTCTTGACAAAAAATTCTTGTCTGTGTGAAAAATAGTGACCTGAAAATCTTGTCGTCGCGCGAACATTGGCCTCTCTGACAACCCAGGTGCAAAACACCTGTGTGAATGTTGCAATGTTGCACATTTTACAAGCGGCTAGACATACCGTGCAATGTGTGAAACGCATCAAACCAGTCGTCCGTGCTGTTCGCTGACATGTTTGTGATTGCACTGAGCATTATCAATTTTGGTTTCTTGTATACCCATAAGTAATTCGATACAACAATTCAATGCGCCAAAATATCAGTTGTTGGATGTTGGGTTCTATTGGGTGTTTAAAAAATTTTGTCCTACCTAGGCCACACACGAATGAAATGACACATCGTCTTCTTGATTTAATAAACGCTCAATGACATACATCTTTTCACCTAGCGCGCATTGCATTTATGAGAAAACGAGTTCTCACACAATGATCCAAGGTACACTATTATTTACACCTGGCCCCTCTAACACACATACCTTAATTTGTATCACTAAACCGATTAGTGGATATGCAACGCGCACCCACAGTATGTGGACGAATCGGAGAGCAGCCATTGCTTTCTATTTTGGTACTCTAATGTTTTCTTTCTTTGTTGGTCGTCAAAACATGCGAACGTGTATTTCTAAAGATTTCGTAACGGTTTGCCTCTCTTCTATATAGAAACCTCTTTGTAAGTACCGGTGTCCCCGCCGCCATCATGCACACCTAGTCTCAAACTTAGGTTATTGAACCTTCGACTGGGTCCTTCAAAGCCTCGCCATACTCGTGCCACCGGCTTTTTTTTTTATTTACCAGTGCTTTGTGCGATGTATAACAAATGAGGTTACTAGTTTAATTCCTAACCTTTTCTTATTGAGGATGAATTTTCTTGTCACCTACATTTTTAAGGAATTTTTCTGGAAATTGCGGCACATTGATTGTGCACACTGATGCACCCACACGCAGCGGCCGCACGCACACACACACACATACACTACACACCAACACCCACACATACACACACACACATACCACACCACAGTACAAAATAGGATTGTTTCTTTTACGGCATAAACTGCAATATCATATATTGCAGTTTTAGTCGTAAAGAACCTTTTTTTATCCTGTTTTCTCTCTTTTTTACTTATTTACCTCATAATTCCACATTCTTCCAGCCCTGCCCTCTTGACTGGGCTATCGTTCTGCGACCAAGACATTTAGATAAGAACATATTAGGTACACAGTAAAACAACAATTCCACACAGTCAAAAAAAATCAAAGCGTGTGCTGTGAAGTCTCATGGCTTGCGCCCTCTTTGGATCACTCAACCGTGATTTTGTTGTTGTTTTACATATGCCTGTCATTATCTTCTTGCAAAATTAAACTCCATCAAACCCTTATGCAAATATAAGCAGTTATGCAAGATCATCCGTTTTCAACTTCTTCAAGGGAGTCACACAGTTAAGATAAGAAGACTTGGACTGAGGCATTTAGCCATCGGTCTCTAACCATGAATTGTCCAGAACATCAATAAAGTATACTTTTTTGGCAGCCCCTTGAGACCAGGCAAACAATTCTGTGACTTTTCTTCCACCAAATGAAAGCATTCTATTACTTAATGTCGATATAACTTTCAGATCCAATTTCACCTAAGCGAATGCGACCCCGGTAACCACTTCAGCTATCCTTCAGACTGCCGCATCATGCTTTCTGTGTAAGCCATGAGTGTCAGGAATCTCAGTACTCGCAATGTCGCCTTCCCCTTAGTTTAGTGCGCTATAATGTGCGGGGAATGGGCCACTTTTTGCTTGTTTCTTCTAACAATGTCTAAAAAAATTTTACACCAGTTTTAATAGAGTTGACATGTTGCTCTGGTGATGAGGTTGTTCGAAAAGCCGAAAAGGACAATAGGAGGGGATGTAGGTCCACTTCTACGCAAAAAAATATGCGCAAGCGAGACCACTGCTCCGAAATTCCACTGCTTTCAATGTTTCACACCCCCAATTGAATTCTGCGTATGGGCCTGTACGATGGATCAACTATAACCAGGCTCCAATTTTTGAAAGGCATACCAAATAGTCTATCTTGTCGAAGGACCCTCTGTACAAGTTTATGCACTATACTATTTATGGTTAAGAGGTACATTGCTGAATGCTCAGCCCAATTTTTCTCCCTCCCGGACTCCGTAACTTGGGGGGTTTTTTGTAATTCCCATTGGCAGAAGTTTTTGAAATGGCATTAGCTTTGCATAAATGCCGATATTGCAAGTTGTTTGATGGAAGGTTTCTAATTTGCAGGATAATAGATAATTACTGAGCTATATCCGACCAGCTAAAAATTTTCCGGTGAGTGATCCCAAAGAGGCGGCAAGTCATGCTAATCACAGCACAATTTTTTTTGGAACACTGTATAGGGTGTAGAAACGGGATCGAAAAACGGGGATCTGCCTTATTGCCTACAGACATGATTTCAAAGCTCAACCAATTGCATCACTATAGTATGGAAACGTGACCTATTTACAACAACCCACCCACATCACACGCCCTGTATTATCCTCCATACAAACCTCACACACCTCTGTTTTACCCAACACACAATCCTCAACGCACCACGGTTAATTCACCCACATGTGCTACTAACAAACATGCACCACTGCACGTGCGTGCGAGCTACCAACCACACACCACATAAACACACACACACAACCACCAGCCATACACAACAACACCTACACACACACACACACTTGCTACTTGTTACATTCAGGTTGTATCGTCGTATTCATTTATTACAAGCTTTGTCTACATTTACGCACATTAACACACACGCACACACACACACTCACACAACCATACTTTACAAACACACACCCCCACACTCGCCCACACATACACACAAATACACGGGCCTTCACACTTGCAAAAAGCTTTAACCCCGTTTTTCAAATCAAATCCCCGTTTTCTACTTCTATATTAGGTGTGTAAAAACGGGGATCGAAAAACGCGGATCGCTAATTGCGTACGTATAAGATTCATATCTCACCGAATGCATCACTAGAGTATGGCACCACAGACCACCCATAACAAACACACATACACACAACCTACACCACACATAGCACACATACACACACACACAAACACACACACACACACACCATACACACACATTGTTACATACACGTTAGCTATACAGCATGTATGTACAATTTACACACCCTCTTGCAAAAGCTTGATCCCGTTTTTCAGTCCCCGTTTTCTACCTCTATATATAGGTTTGTAGAAAACGGGGTGCGAAAAACTTGAATTTAATCACAAAGCGAGAAATGGAACAATCCCCCGTTTTCTACCTCTATTATACAGGTGTGTATAAAACGGAGATCGAAAAACGGGGATCTGCTATACTGGTACCAATGGTCATTATTTTCATTTCACAGCTCACCGATAGCATCATTATGGTATGACACGTGACACATACCCTTCAAACACCCACCTGCTTCACATGCAACCAATCTATCTCCGCACAACCTTATACAAACCTCTGCTTAATCCCCAACACCACCACACAATTGTGTTACTCGTCGCCGCACAAAGCTACACCCTCCCCCCAAGGTGCACTTCACACACAATCACACACACCACCCACACCACCACCACACACACAAATCGCTCGCGCGCGCACACCACACATATACACACACAATAACCACGCACACACACACACACACGCGCACAAATTAACACGGCCTTCACCACTTGCATAAAGCTTGATCCCCGTTTTTCATTTCCCCGTTTTCCTACTCTATATATATGGTGTTGTAGAAACGGGGAATTCGAAAAAACGGGGATTGCTAGTAACACAATACAAGATATGACAGCTCCCCGTTTTTTCAGTCCCCTTTCTACCTTATATAGAGGTGTGTATACAACGGGATCATAACGGTCTGCAAACGCGGAATCCCCGTTTTTTTTTTTCGATTCGTTTTTGGGTCACGTTTCTTGTCGTCTACACACCCAGAATGGGTATTTGATGCCTAGTTTGTGCAATGGTGTAAAGCTGCTATATACAGTACTCTCGAACCTGGGATGGTTAAGCCCTCAGCGCGCTTATGGTAAACCACACGAGTTTTTTTTAATCAAATCCGACGGCGACCATGATCGCAGACGACCATCGCATGGCGTTAGCACAAGCAGACACACTGCACCCGTATTTGTGTATATTACATGGATTTTTGACTCGTACTCACTGATATTAAAACCACAAAGGTTCCAGACCGATCAACAGTGTTCATAGCGTGGGAAACATGCATACGGCGTGCGTGTTCTTGTGTTAACCGCCTTTTTCGTCGTCTGTTGAATTAACGGTCTCCGGCCCGTTAATTATAAACTCGCTCTGTTTACCCATAAGTAAGCTATTTTGGTTCTAATCATTTCGGGTGAGGGTTTGTATATAAAAGCCTTACAACCATCAAAAATATCGATTTCTTGGCTCAATGGTCAATTTGATTCTTTCCTTTAAGGAACACAGTACTTGCTGTAAGTTGTTAGTTGTTTAATATATAAACAGCTTCCCAGGACTATCTTTCCTAGCGGACTATAGTACCATTTTACAACCGGTGAATGTACCATAGATAGTCCGTAGGGCAAACCATATTATGAACTAATACACGCGTACGAGTGTGATAAATGGTAACCGCCTTAGTGGTCTATTGGTAAAGTAACTCCTCCACTTCCATGTTGTGGTCTTAGTTGGTGTATTTTTTTAGTTTTATATTTTTTTAAGTTGCCAGGGTTTGTGGTGTTTACCAATGGTTATGGAATCTGCGAAATTTTACACCGTAGTTTTTCGTGCATCCATAGTTTCTGTCATAATTACGTATTGCTCTTGTTCCTATAGAAATTGAGAATTTTCACACTTTTTTTTTTTTTTTTTTTTTAATTTTACGTTTTAATTTTATTTTTAAGAAAGCTTTACATCAGTGCAGAAATCATATTTTTCAGCATTTTCAAGGAATATCTATTGTGGAAATCGCTTCTTGCACTTTCAATTCGTGGGAACCTAATGAACAGCTTCTTTATAAGATCATGCTGTCTTTTAAGGTGTGGTATGTTTAAAGTATAAAATCTATAATGATGATCCATACTTACACTTGGGCATCCTAAGTTTTTAATGATATAGTAAAAGTGGTATTTTCACTTCCCTATGCCCCCTTTTTATGGGTTTCCTGTTTAGAGTGATTAAACCCAAAGTACTAGTTGTACCTCGACAAAAAAAATCTCTCGTGATGCTCCCTAACTTACTACTAAATCTCAAGATATCTTGACCATACTGCCCAATTCCAGAGTTGAGACAAATACCATTTTAACCTGCAGTAAACCTTTACTTGTATTGCAACAAGGCTGCACTGCACAGGAATTTGATTAATCTCGAAACCGTAATTATATTTAACCTTATTACACTGCATGTTGTACTCCTTATACGAGGTGACTGACTTATGACTATTATATGTTGCCTCTACTTGTAAGGGTTCTAACAAGAGCCACACAATATAATTGCTTATGTGTATATGTTTTGTGCATGTAGGTAATGTATCTATGTACATGTGTGTAATAAGATTTATCATTATGTATATACGTGTATATACATGTATACCTGTTATCGTTAAGACCTATATGTTACATTCCGTATAGTAAAATTACACTAAGTGTAATATTAGCCACTAGTAGATACTACCGCCTATTGATGTGTTCTGTTGTTGGGGCCATTTCATTACAGTTCATACAATCAGTTTCTATATTCCCGTAATACAAATTGATTTCTAAATCCCGTGCCTGGGACGTTCACTGTGGTCCCGTTTCCCCACCTAAGAGGTACTTGTCCTGATTTTCTTTAGGTACCCGATTTTTCTGGAGTGTTCATTTTTTTTTGCCTCATATGAAGGTTTATTCTTTTTTTCTTATTTTTCCTAAATTTGGGGCTCCAAACTTCCGCAATATGACTCCCCTTAGGTCCGACTAATCGGTACGCTTTTGTTTTATTTACAATATTAGTATTAACAGTCATAAGGTATATCTGATATGCTTGAGTTGAGACGTGGTATTCTGATTGTTTCCTGAGGTTTCCAAAACATTACTTTCTCTAAAGTTTTCGAGCAAAAACGTCGCTTATGTTTACTTATAAACATAGTACTATATCCGTCATGAAGGAACTTCAGTATGCTTAAATGCCATTGTAATTTTAGTTGGACTTATGACCAAAATGATGAGATTGTGTTAATTGCTTCTTTATTATGTTTATGTCTGATTCCATTAGGTCACGAACACTACTTGTTATTAATTTTATTATTTACCCGTATGTTATTTAAATTTCCTTGTTCACATTTCTGCAGCCAATAAGTAGAAGGTACTTTTTTCACATCGGCATTAATATTTGTTCTATAGATTATTTCATTTCATACTTACCATAGCCCTTAGCTGAAATTATCATTATTAGTGAATTTATCGATTTCACTAGGCTGCTATACTGTTAAAGCAACCAGTCAGTCATTTCATTTCTTTCTATTTTCGTTCTATTTTAAAGTTCAAATCTCCACGTATTTTCTAAATTCTAGTGTAGGTCGTATCGACCCCCTTATATTAACTACTACTGCTTTTTGTGAAAAACAGACACTTTAACATTTTAAGTGACCTTGTAGATTACGACTGTTTCTAGAATTTCATCTTGACAAATACGGCTACTTTCAGGGTCTGTTATTAAACAAGCCATCCATGCATCGTTTTCAGAGGCAAACTAAAAACCAACAAAAAAAATGGACTTGGTTGGTTAATAGGGCACTAATTGTTTACATGTTGAAGAAATCGCTGACAGTTGCTTCAAAGAGTTTAATACTACAAATCTATAATTGTTCTTAAACTCTAAACTGTATTAGTTATGCTTTAAAATTTATATTTTAAAGTGCTTTGATTTTGATTGTTACTTAGACACTTTCACTTTGTAGATGCAGAAATCAAAATCATCAAACTCGAATTTGTTGTGTTGTATGTAACGGTATATAGGTGGGTGTCGCGAACATATCCCTGCAATTATTTTTTTGTCAATTTTTTCGATTGAAAGAATTAACTTAATACGAATTTTCCATTTCCTTTCCACAGAACTTAATACCCTTCATTTTTCGCTATTGCCTCCTGCAAATTTCAGTATTTGACTCTTCGGATAAATCACTGCTAGTGCTTTGTTAATATGTTCCATGTGATTCTCCTAAACGATTTTTTGTGCTTCTAGAAAAAATAAATAATTTTACTTTTTTTAAAAAAAAAAAAAAAAAAAAAAAAAAAAAAAACAAAACAGAATACCCCCCCCCACCCCCTCTTTTTTTTGCTCTTTTTTTGACCTTTTGCCCTTAGCGCGTTTTTTCTTTTTGCCCCCCCCCCCGCTTTTGCCCCTGTGTCCTGACCTGGCCTCTTCCCCGGCAAAGCTTTCCCCCATTCAGTTTTGGATTACAAATTGTCTGACTCAATTTGTAAAAATATCTGTAGCATATATTCCTTTCATTACCATCATACTAAAAAAAAAAAAAAACTAAACAAAATGATTTTATTTTTTTTATTTTTTTTACGTTTTTCTTTTTTTATTTAAATAATTTCACCCTTATTTGGGTCCCCGCTATCTCAAAATTCTCCCTCATATATTTGTTGTAACTTTTCTATGTTTAGAAATTTTGCTACATGTTTACATTTACACTTACCTTCATCTTCTCCTTTAGTCCCCTTTCGTGCTTATATTTGTATCAACCACCGTGGTTTTCTCTTGTTGTATAATTAGTTTAATGTTTATGTTTTTTTTTTTTTAATTTTTTAGGTTTTTTCTTTTTTTAAAATTATAATCTGTAACATTTAATTCACTTGAATGCACACTCTTAGTCCCACTTGATATTGACCAGAACTGGTATTGTAAGAAATTGTTGGGGTTTCTCTCTTCCCTTTAACACATCGTAGATACGAAGAATTCATTCACGACTTAAATTCTTTACATGACAACAACCTTCTAGATTATGATAAGCTTATTCACTCAAACATTAATCGCATTCATTTAAACCAGACATGACAATATACACTCTAAATAAAATGCACGACATTCCAAAAAGTACTGATGCTTGTTAATATTACGTTATGACTCCGTTAACGATCTTGTCATAAATAAGATTCGATGTTAGCATAATACATTCAATTCTCGCAGCCTGATAACATCTAGAAGAACCCATTCCGGATTATTTAAGACACTTTCCCACAAATTCCATCTTCAGCAGCGAAACATGGTTCTCTGAAAATCGAACGCACCCTGCCCTCGCCCACTGATGGCTATAAATCTTGTCCGTGATGATAGGGATAGTAAAGCGGTGGCGGTGTTGCCCTATATCGTTTTCTGCAGATTTTTCAATTACAAGATTCGCCTGACTTAATTTTACCCTCTAATATCCTAATACTAATCTGTGACCATGGAAGTATATCCCCACCCCCAAAATAAAATAATCTCGTTATTTACAGGCCACTGACTCACCTGCGTATCCTTTGATTTCATAACTTGATGATTCTATTAACTTAATGCAATAACGAACGTAACGATGGCTTTTATCTGTGGTGACTTTAACTTTGTCTATTAAAACAATTAAAACAATCCTCGCATCATCCCACAAATGATTTTAACACATTTTTATGCCTGTTCATTTATCCTTTAATTTGATAAACCTACGCGGGTGTACCACTAAATCCTCCACTTTAATTGATAATATATTTCCTACTATTCTTTGACAACCGAAATAATACCAGGCATCTTATTCAACGACATCACAGATCACTCCCTGTCTTTCCAAATTCTAAAAAGTAATAGATTAATTCTAATCCTAATACTCATTCTAACATTATTATACGACTCGGAACTAGATAATGTTAGTATTGCTTCACTTGGAAATGAACGAAGACAACTCAATGGAATGATTTTATGACCTGTGACTCTGCGATGATTCACAACTGTTTATTTCTAATTCCTTTTCAACTTTATAATGAATCAACACTTCCCCAAAACCAAAAGAAAAAAAACAAACGTAAGAGGCTAACCTTGGATACTACAACATCATAGATCAATAAAAACAGAAAGAAATTATACAAAAACTATCTAACACCCAACTGATGAAAACAAAAACAAATATATTCATTATAAATAATTAACACATGTAATTACAATATCGCCGAAACGTTTTCACAAATCAGTGTATACTCTTATAAAAAACAACAATATTAAAACACGTGGATAACTATTAACCACATCCTTGGCAACAAATAAGTATCCAATCCTACAACTTCTTGATGGTTCCACTAAGATCTCTGACCCTAATGACATTGCTGAGAATTCACCAATTTTTTGGCTGACATTGCCCCATTTAGAGCATTCAAATTCATTCTCATCAGTTTTCCATGATTTTCTAAAGCACCTTTTGAAAATCAGTATTCTTCATCCAACATCACCTAGGAAATTCTGGATATTATCTCAATTTATGGAATGGTAAGAGCCTGGCTTTGTTATATTAGTCCCCACTGGTTTATACAAATTGCCCCCTTTCATCGTCATCCACTTTGCTCAACGGTCTTATCTTCCTTTCTACTGGGTTTTCCCTGCTGATCTGGAAGTTCTACAGTTATCCATCTTTAAAAACGGACGATCCTCACACCTTTTCAAATTACCGTCCTATTTCACTACTGCCTTTTTTTCTCTAAATTCCTTGAAGTATGAGATTTACAATAGGCTTGACTTTTGTCCTTTCTGCCCCATATCCTTCATCCCAACAATATGGCTCATGAACAGCATTCCACTGATCTTGCTCTTCTTGACATCTCGATAAAATTTCTTCTGCTCTTTCATTGATCATCACATGACAATCGGTATCTTTCTTGATTTTCAAAGGCTTTCGACACCATCGATCATTCTATTATTTTAGCCAAGCTTTTCTCATTATGGTATTCGTGGAACTCCCTTAGCGGCTCTTCTCGGAGACTATCTTTCAAATCGGCAAAATTACTTATTTTAAAGACTCACTCGTCTGATCATCTTCCTGTTCAATGCGTGTCCCCCAGGTTCATCTATACTTGGTCCTCTTCTCTTCCTTCTTTTATGTGTAATGACATCCCCCCTCCTCTGACTTCTTTCTTTTTGTTATTTTTGCAGATGACACCATATCTTCCGTTCCATCCCCGCATAGACCCCCATAACCCTTACAGCTAAAGGTTCAGTCACAAACTGGTTTAAAGCGAATAACTCTCGCTCACATGTGAAAAACAATTATATTCACTTCATAAAGTCCACAACTCCTAAATCCCTATACCAATTGATAATAGAAAATAAATGCCATCTAACACTACTTTTCCTCGGTGTTTGTAATTGACCACACATGAATTGGAAAGATCATATTTCCAATACAAACCAAGTTTCTAGAAGTAATTGGTGTTCTAAAAGACTCAACCACAGTACCAGACCCACTTCTTGTTCACGTTATATAACACTCTTATAGTTCCTTATATCTAAGCAATATTGTCTGGGTAACAAAATCAAATAGTACACTGATCTATTCCACTGTTCCTGGAACTCAAATAATCCTATGTACCTTGATAGACCTCTTTAAACTTTCAAAACACGCGGTCCTATTTGTACTGTTCTTACTTAATATTAACTCATACCAAGCCATTATTCCAATTAAAACCACTTAACAATCGATGTAATAACTTCAAACCGCAATCTTCATGTATCGCTATGTTTCATAATAACCTCCAAAATCTTATACTTTCTTCTAAAACAGAAGGATATTCATCACTAGAAACACTAGACATGCGAACATTTCTTCCAATTAAACCGACTACTTTGAACTAAAACTACATTCTCATTAAAACTCCGGTCCTAGGATTTGGAATTCCCTTGACCAAAATCTAAAGCAGCAAAGTCAGCCAATATATTTAAAACAACTTAAAAAAATCAACTAACTTCAAAGTACTAATATTTATTGGTTTCTCAAGTAATTGTTATTTTTGTTTTTATTACTTGCTCTTTACCCTCGAGACTTAACCTCAATGACAATTACTTCCCCTGGCCTCTAGTTTATTAGGCCCTAGTTCGTCTGCGTATACGGTTTAAAAATCATACGGCGATAACACTAAACATCACCGCCATCTTTACCTTTACCTTTACCCTTATTCTTCCCTTCTGATATCTGATCCAATTAGATTCACTCTCGTAACCATTATGTTTTGTCGTATCTTGTTATGGTCCTTGTTCTATCTTGTTCTTGTCTTGTTCTTGTCCCGTTCTTGTCTTGTCTCGTACCTGTTGGATTATAAAAAGTTCCACTCCCCTGGGTGGGGTCAACCTTAAAGATCTTATGATCTTAATGGCCTCGGGCCCACACCCATCTTCCTCCCTTTAAACTTTTCGAGTAAAGTTTATACAACAAACCGCTCATAATCGGTCCTTAACGTTTTCTCAACTGAATACAGTTACTAGAATGTTATACCAGGTATATAATAAATTGATAGTAATATGCCTTCACCTATTATAAATTATATATACTATAATATGTATATGTATCTATATGATGATATACTGTATATATGTGTGGTAGATGTATGTATTGTAGGATTCTGTATGTATACTATATCTATGTGTGATATGTGTGTAGTATTATATATATATATGTATTATATATGTATATATGTGGTATATATATGCACCCGTCCATTGACATTGATCAATTCAATTATATCGATTATTTTATTAATTATGCTGTATTTGCTAATAAATGTATTTTTTCCGGAGATGTGGTGTGAATAAAACTGAAAACTTGACACCCCTGATATAAACACTTAAAAATATACGGCTTGATTCTACCATCGTGGTAGTAGCGGCGACCAGCAGGAAAAGTTTGGAACTAACATGTCACCCGGTGCGTCAGGAACGGAGCACTAACCTTGGCGTGCTGCATTGGGCCCACGTGACATTTGACCCAATCTGTTAAAACCCCGATGCCTTTCGGTCAGCGCGTCTTCTGACATTCTAGTGATGCAGGCAATTGATTGTGGCAGAAACAACGAAAAGCGGATTATAGCGAGTGACATGTAATGACCCCTGCGTTGACCTCTAATAACCCTCAGGTGAAAACCCCCATATGGGCCTTGGTCAGCGATTCTTCATGACCAAGTATAGTGCTTATAGGAATTGATTTGTTGAAGAAACCGCAACAAGGAGGGTAAGGGCGAGTGACCTGTACTACCCCTGCGGACTTTTGACCTCAATATGTGAACACCTTGTATGCACTCGGGTCAATGGTTATTCTGAGGAGTTTGGTTATGATCAAGCCATCCGGTAATGCATTTTGAAAATATTAAGAGGGTTAGAGAGAATCCCTGTGGACCCCGAAATAACTTGTAGTCAAAATCTGTGAACACCCCATAGGCCCAAGCACCTAGCAACACTGTGACCGACCATATTCGATTAGCACATGTGAACTGTGGGAGAAGCAAAAAAAAAAAGGGTTAGAACGGACAAGGACCGCTATTTGCTCCCACGTCGATCCCTATGGTCAAATTGTGAACACCCTATATGAGGGTTGGGTCAGGGGTTTTTGTGAAAGTATTAGTTGGGAATTGGGAAGCATGATGAGACGAAGAAAGAAGCATTAAAAAGAGTTGGAAAGAAAGAAGAAGTTGGGATAGAAGATACTTGATATAGCTGTGGTCAAGACCACGAAACCAGCCTAATAGCTTCAAACCCAAGCCTAAAAAACTACCCCAGCTTCGAAACCTTGCCCCAGCTTCGAAACCTTGCCTAGCTTCGAAACCCCAACATATAGATCTGGAGACAGATCTGAGCACAGTCGAGGTAGTGACCTTGACCCTAAACGACCTTCAATCTCGAAAATATTTAAACATATTTGGATTGTGTCATAATGATCATATTAAATTCTGTCCATTAGTAGCATTTTGAACATTTGACCTTTGACCTCTTAATGATCGTTTGTTCTCAAATATTTTCAACAGGATTAGGATGTCATAAGGATCATTTCAGTTTAAATATCAATCTCAATCGATAATTTTGAAAAAACAAATGACATTTGACCTCTTAATGACCTTGATCCAAAGTTATTCAACATTTGGTATTCCAAACATAAGGATCATTCATTAAATTTCAGCTCAATTGGAGCATTTTGAAACTTTTGATCTTTGACCCTCTTAATTACATTTGATCTCCAAAATATTTCCAATATGTTTAGAATGTCATAAAGATCATTCGTTAAATTTCAGCTCAACGGAGGCATTTTGGAAAGGTTGACCTTCGACCTCCTTATTACCTTTGATCTCGAATATTTTACAACATGTTTATGATGTCATAGGATCATTTTTTCGTTAAATTTCAGCTCCATCGGAGATTTTAAAAAAAAAATGACCTTTGACCTCTAATGACCTTTGCTCTCGAAAATATTTCAACCATGTTTAGGATGTCATAAGTAAATCATTTCAGCAAAATTTCAGCTCAACAATCGGAGCATTTTGAAAGTTGACCTTTGACCCTTGAATGACCTTCCATTGACTTGGTATGGAATTCTAACTTGCACCAGTACAAGTAGCAAACCAATTTATCCATCAGAAGACCTATGTCCGTATTTGTCCTTTTTCATTTTCTCATGTTTATTTGGGTACAATTGATAAAGAGTGTAATCTATTATAAACCATTCTACGCTACAAAATCACTTGAATAGTCTTTTTGTTTTATTTTGGCATTTTTCTTGACTAAGGAGAAAAACCATAGAACCGCCATACATAAGCCTCTAATTGCAACCCTTCCCCGTTAAATGTAAACCGCAACTGAATAAAACATTTTTTTGCATTCACAATTGAGTAAAAAGATTTTTTTGTTCTTTGACGTTATTTGCCGGACTCGCCAACAATAATACTTTAAATGCGAAACTTAAACAACCCAAGGGCACTTGACCGAAGGAATTGAAAGGGAGCGCTGCATTTAAAATATAATCCCCCTACACTAAAGTACGGACTTTTATAGGTGAACCGGAGTTGTGACCTTACATACCCGTACGTTTAGAACCAATTCCTAATACTCCTATATCCGATTGTTAATCCTCATGTAAGTAGATTTAACCGTTTCTTCGAAATGAATGTCAGGCTTTACAAGCTTAAAGAATTCTGGCTCTTGCATACCCAAGGTTAGGGGCATTCATCCTGTCGTAAGACAAGGCGAGCGGGCGACGAAGCGAGCGAAAACCGAAACCCCCCTTACCCGATTTTGTCAAAAATGCCCCTATCTCTGCCCAGGTGACACTGAAACACTATCTGTGTACACCCAATATAAAGCATTATTTGAGGGGTCCTTATGACCCTTTTTGTGTTTTATGCTCTTGAATTGCTGAAGAAGAGGGTTTTCTTCTAGATTTTGCCACCAAAAAATTAATATTTCTCCTTCAAATTCACTTGACCAAAATCTTGTGTACACCCTATTGCGGGCTGGTGTCATTGGTCCTCTGGATTGAATTTGGCTTAATTGGCCCAAGCGTTTGTGCACTGAACAGGTTTTAAGCTTTCAGCACGGACCTGGTGCCAGAAGAAGAAGAAGAACAGACCAAATACAATAACAAGCCGTGCTACGCACACGTCTGGATAAAAACATGTAGAATCAAAACCGTAGGGTGAAATTAGGTAGTAAATTCTCCGTAAAGATTTTTTCCTTTACTTAACACCAAAAAGTATCTATGAATGCCGAAAACAAAAAGCGCAGCATTCAACGTGTATTGAACGTACAAATGCAAATTTTTACGATTTTTTATTCATGTACATTCAGACCATTGACGTAAGATTCGCGTAGTAACATCCTGGTGTTATTGCCCAGCTGCAACATTTCCCTTTCCCCCCTTTTCTTGGTCCGGTAGCTATAATGTTCAGACCCATAAGTTTACGGGACATGGGCGGCTACTTTAAACCAAGTCATTCGTAATTGCCCGTCGGATGTCCAGGAAACTGTGATGCGTTTCAGGCAGCAGTGGGTATCAGCCTGCACTCTCTGAGGAGGCAAATTTCCCAGTCTGGGAACATTCCCCTCTTGGGGGGGGGGGTCAAAAGGCCAATTTTCCGGGTCAGAGGGAAAAAAAGGTGATTTAGCATCGATTTTGCCAATTTTTTTCCACGGCCCAAAGTAGTCGGGGGGCAAACCCTGCCCCCGCCCCCCGCCTGTTAGCCACTGGTTTCAGGCAACAGGCAGCCTCATTGTACAAGAACATTTGGGCCTAAAAATTGCAACAGAAGAAACACATTTTGTTGTTATCATACTTCTAAATAGTCACAGAATAATGTGTCAAAAGTCTAGTTAGAAAAACTCAACATGGCGAAACATGTAACAAAAGGGGGTACATTTTGGACAGGGTCAAAAAGTAAGAGTATAACTGTTTTGAAACCTACATCAATTATTCATCTGGTCATGAGGATTAAAAAAGTATAAGCAATAATATACGGTCATATTCAGGATTCATAACGGTTTTAAGGTTCATCCTGGTGGTGTAATCCTTTCAGTTGGCCCAGATTTTGCACGGAAACCTAGTCTCAAATTGTTTGCCTCATGGTCATATCCTATATAGAACATAAAACACATACTTTTGCCCTGACTGGTATTAGTAGTACATTAGGTGGTAAGCATTAATAATGAAGAATTTGGGATCATTTTGAAAGAATCGGAGCATTCTGAAAATGTTACCCCAGGATGACCTGGAACCTTTATTGCCCTCTAAGTATTAAGTTATTATCCCACAGCTAGGGCAAACTATTACTTTTTTAATCCTTAGGACATATTGACCAAAATGTTGAGTATAGATTTCAAACAATTCTACCCTACTTTATAATTTCCCCTGTATTACTCCCAGGGGGGGGGGGGGGGGCCACTGTATTCAAAGGTGGATATGATGCCTGTGAATATGGACTCCGAAATGCACCCCTAAAAAGTATTTCTACGACAAAAAATCATTTACTCCCAAACAAGCCACTTTTGTCTTTTTTTGCTACCATAAAACAAGTCTTTTGTCAATTTTTGCTACCTTAAAGTAAGCAATTGTTTGGAAATGATTACCCTATTATATGGCTTTGCTAATGTGGCTTTACTGCCAATACAATATTTTTGATGATTTGATATCGCGTACTTACATTTCAGGGTACGAAACAACATACCTTGGTTTCCATACATTTTGCTGTTTTTGAAACCAGAACAATGTACGGCGTACAGCGATGTGGAAAAAAGATCCCTTTTACGCGTTTTCTTGTTCACGCATTAATATCCAACATTTGAATACAAGTGGGCCCAAGGGGGGATAAACCTTGCCCCCCTGCAAATACATGTTCTCGCTAGTACCTTCTAGGACTTTTGATAGGTTAGTCTGTCATAATTTAAGTATAACAATCCAATATGTTCTGTTTGCAATGTTTTGACGGCAACACCATTATTTTATTTAATTTCTTTACTACAAACTCTTTCAATCCCACAGGGAAAAACTATTTCCCTTCATAGGCAATGATTTCATTTAACGATTCTATTGTGCATTTCATGGATTTAAATTCGAACAACAAGTCACGCAAAACAAAATTCGAACAAAATGACGATCTGCTAAACAATCTGTGTCAATCAGGATCAATTGGTAATTATTAAACACATCTAAAATTGGACTGGATCCAATTAAATGCAAATCAGGATTCAAACAGGGGACAATTGAATTTATTTAAAAAACCATCTAAGCTTAATTGGATCCAAATTAAATGCAATATTCATTTCAGAAGTTTAAAACAATCACAACTACACGCACCACAATGAACGTGACGTGGAGTCACTCAAGTAGAGACAAAGCTTCTGTGATCCATCCCAATTCTAATGTACAAACGTCAAATATTCGGCATTAACAAACAGCCTGCTCTCCTGGATTGGAAATCTCCTCCAAGGTCGATTCTTGAAAAGAGTGCCCCAAGAATGGCGAAACATACATACCATCTTCCCCAGCGGACAGTTCACGGACCACTTCATTTCCTTGGCCTTGAATTGAATAATGAGTTGGATGACTGCATTTCTGCCGACTCTCTAGTAGACTGTTCGAGAGGACAGGAGTGTGATAGGGTCGTTAGGACCTCCCCTCGGGTCCACGGTGATGAAAATAGAAAGCGGACTGCTGAAATTACACAAGACTCTTCAAACTATCTGCGAGCTACTCCAGATTTGTTAATTCCATAAGCCCTGTGTAAATTCGCGTTCGGTGGAAAAGTAGGTTGGTTGAATATAGAAGGGCGCGGTCTTAGGGCAGGCATGTCAGGGGGTGCAAGCTTGAAAGCGTCTTCAAATTTAGTTAGCATTAATCTTACACAAGTGCATCAAAACCCAGAGACAGGAGCAGAGACTGGGGGACAGTCTAGTGTTCTTATCAACAACAGGAAGATGCGTCAAGCTACGTTTTTACAACAAGACAATTCGCCATGCGAAAGCCACAATCGGTTGAAGTCACATTATATCCAGGTCACCCACTTGAGAGTAGTAAAATACCCTTGGTGTTATTCAACAATTTAAGGGAGGACACACAAAATTAAACAACATCAATAAGAATGTATGCAAAAGCTCTTGGCTTCCTCCGTCACAATCTGGTTTAGCTGCCCCCGTGAAGTGAGCTGCTGCTATGACCCCTTTGAGCGGACCAATGCCAGAGTATGATAGTTGTACAAAGAAGGAAAAGACAAGGGTAATTCATTCAACCACTGGCATGGGTGTGATGAATGACTACTCCAGAAAAAACAGTAGTGTCACCACTCGGCACACACAACTTGTGTGGAAACATCAGCAAGACCAACCGCAGACAGTCGCCAAGGTCACATGATGTACCGCATTACCAAACAAGCTGGTAGCCATCCGGACCCAAGAAACTCATCTTAAAAAGGAGAAACATACTGATGATGGTGCAAAAACAAGAGGATCCGTCAAAAAGTCGGGTATGTGGCCCAATTGAGCGACCTGGGTAATAGTGACCCTGATGAATTCATCAGACTGTACGAAATAAAACTGGCATAATTATGTAACTGTATTCTGTAAAAGTCTGATGAATTAATCAGGGTCACTAGTGGACCTAGGGTCGCTAATTGTCACGACCCAAAAAGTTCTATGTTCCATTTAACCGCACCACCATGATGAAATGTTCTTTCTTCTCTGACAGTATCCGTTTTACGGAATAAAATAAACTGCCCCAGAAAGAGTGGACTCTCCATCACTGACATCTTCAAGACCAGGGTCTGTGATGTCAGGTTCAGCTAGCTCACATCTCACAATCAAGCCAGGCTTTTTTTTTAAAGGTCCACGGTCCCATCGATAATGCCTCGTCCCCAGAACCCCCAGCGATTTTACCGGAAGTGGGCAAACTTTTGGTATCAGACAAAAAGGCCACTATTTTTTATTTAACAGTGAAATCTTAGAGGCTAATGGATGTTGGGTCTGGCAATATGAGCAAAAAGATGCCTTCCATTTTGGTTTTTCGACACCAAATATGAATATTACACGTATAATCTACGGGTTTTAATTTTTTCGGTCGCCCAGATCAAAACGGATTGAAATATCGGACGAAACTTTGACAGATGGGATTTAGGGCGAATGAATTACTATCAGGATTGAAAAAAACTTATATAAAAAATCGGGGTCATCCCCTTTAAATTGTCAGTTTCAGATGGAGGATGGCGGGAGGAGGAGGAGAAGCGGGACCAAGAGGAATGCAAGAGGATGATGATGTGGTTTTTGCGTTTATCCGTTGAATAGAGAGGAGCCCGGCGCCTACTAAAACGGACGATACTATCGGCTGGTAACGAAATGTCTCACCCATGCAAGGGTCACAATATTACTCTTGAAATTACCATTAACAAAGCGAGAAAGTTTCGTGATTCTTGTAAATTCAAGCCACCGTGAGACGCCTCTTCCCTTTTGAGAGGGGTAGACTGTTGAAATTGAGGGGGTAGAGAGATTGCCGGGGTGTAATAATTTGTATATAGCTCTTTTTAATTTTAAACCTGCACATGTCAAAAAGGTGAACCTGTTTCTCTGTATTTGGTTAGTACAACTATGCATTGCATTTAAGTACGGCACTTTTACAGTAGGTACGCGATAAGTTATAGCTCTGAGGACTTCGAATCGAGTAATGGTTTTCAAAAGCAACAGATAAAAGACAGCTTGCACCAGAACTGTTCTGTACAGTATTTAGGGATCATAAATGTTATTTTCGCATCCGGCAACTGTCACAAATTACTGCAGAATCTATAGCCTAACGAGGTTTTCCGTAACCTAGGACCCATCTGAACACACTATTTCTGGAACACTTATGAATTCGGAACGCCTTCACGGAGTAAGCACAGGTTTATTCCGTTGTTTCCAAATTCATAAGGGTGTCAGAAAAAAAGTGAGTCAGATTGTTCAGGTTACGGAAACTTCCCCCTGCCATAAACGTCCCAAAGGAAAATGACTACCAACGACGGATCACGCAAAAAAATGGAGGTAGCGTTATTTATGGTGAGATCTCGGGCAACTTTCCCCTAAAAATAAGGCAGCGAATCGGGACCCAACGTGAATATTCATGAACGGGTAGTGTTGTTATTTTTTCTTTAAACATATCTTATGTTCAGAAAATGTTGAAGACAAGAATTTGTACAATCAAATCACATAAACGATAGAAACAAGACACCAGACTCATTTGCAAAATATCTGCCATAAACTTATATCACCTGCGTGCATAATATAGGCCCAGACATCCAGTTTGGCCTCTTGAGTCCTGCGATGTTTCTGTGGATACAAATGCCCACTTTCCCGAAACAGTGGGGGCGATGTTCGAAAAACAGGTTTGGAAGTCTTACTGTCGCGTTTGGATTTAAGGTACGGCGATCCGGACAAGTGTGTAGTCTGTGTCACAGACTTCAAAAGATGTTATATAAATTGTACTGAGGGAGAGAGTAACGTATCAGTCCGTATAAGCGACAGCGTTGCATTGAAACTAAATCTCAAATATCTCAGGACAACTAAGGGGTAAACATCAAAACACCAATAAACATCAAAGAAATCAAACGTTCACAATACGTTTACCACGTCTATTTATTTTTTGTAACACGGTTTACCAAGGGGTGGGGTGGTAAAAACACCGAGAATTCATATTTCTAAGCAATAGAGGATTTCGATGTTGGGTACCAGTTGAGAGCTTTCGTCCTCCGTTTTATATTTCTTCCAACATAACCCGCGTAGTTGGCGTCGCACTGACGTCAAAAATCACAAGTTGGGAAATTGGTCATTTCCACAGACCCACATCAGAGTAAAAAATGAAAAAAAAAAAAAAAAATGAAATTTTGCATAAAAAAGTAGGAAAATATGGATTTTAATGCGGGTTTGGCCCCAAATGATATGGAAAATGGATCGTTTTTTAATTTCACATATAATTATAGAGCCATCATTATAGTGCAAAATATTAAAACAAAATGAAACTATAATAAGGGGTCATGCGTATCATTTATAGGCGAATAATGTGCCAGAGGCGTCGGAAAAAACCAAATAATTGGCGCCCATTCTTTTTATTTTTTGTCCGCCCGAGGATACATATGAGCCCATAGATGATAATACTACAAAATCTTTATTTCTATTCTCTTAACTTAAACAACTTCTGATTGTATTTTGTTTGTCTTGTTGTAAGGTTTTAAGGTAATTGCCTAATTTAGGTAATTTGTATGCCACTCAATGAAAATACATGACGTAAGAAAATGCATGATTAGCGGTCTCATTATGCAGAACAATGGGCAGAAACTGACCAATCAGAATGCTGCATTGTCAATAATGGGTAACAGTGGTGAATAACCCCGCGTGACGGCGCTACCTTCACATTGTTTCGCCCAACGAGCAGAAGGATGTGAAATAATATGGAAAAGACTTATCGAAAGTTTTTAACGTTTGGGCACTGGAGTTTACATGGGTGGTAACTCCTTCCCCTTGATAATACGAGGGTTATGTCAATAGGTCCCACTAAGTGCATAAATTTGGTTATTTTGTACAAAGGTTTAAAAAAATTCCAAAACTTGAATACGCACAGACCATAGGTTTCAATTAGAACAAAGTAACATAATAAAACACAAAAATTAAAATGTTAAATAACATAACCAATCCCTCATGAAGAAAGGTAAATTTCACCGATGCCTGAAATCTTGACAGGACGATTATCGATTTGATCACTGAAGTAGCAACCTTTGTCCCAGCGACTATGTATTCGTTGCAATTATATGTGTGCTTTGAGATATTTTGGACACGCAAAGCTATCGAAGACGTATTCGATTGTTGTGAAACCCGTTTTATACAAATGGGAGTTATTCGACTGCGGCTCTATTTGGTTAGGAGATGAAATTTTCACTTTTTATTTTGGGGCGGTGGGTTACAATAATAAAAGAGTACATAAAATGCAAACCAGAATCAACTATTAACTCATTTTGACCAAAAAATCAGGATTCCACACTATGTCGTGGTCACGCGATGTGTAGCAATTCAACTTTGTAGCTGCGAGTACATATTTTAATAACCTTGTAACTGAACGGTTTTATTCCGTTTGGGGCTTAATTGATTTCTTTATCCAAGTCTTACACACACCAAGGATACACCAAATATGGTTTTGTTCCAAGCAAAAAGAAAAAAATGGCAAAATTTTTGGATATAATGACCTACATTGATCTCAATTAGTGGACACCTATAGCCAAGCTCAAGGGACAAGTCAATGGACCATGTGCTTGAGAAAGAGAGTTTTGTCACCTTTTACATGAAATTGGGATGGCCGTTTCACTCGATTGGTTTTGGCTAGCAGTTCAACAATATGCTTTGTGTAGATGACATAACATCACATTATTTAAAATTAAAACATTTTGATTTGGCGATCCTCTCCAAGGCGGACTGGATGCCATTGTAGGAAAGCAGGGGGTTAACACCGCGGCGTTACCACGCCGGTGCGGTGGTGTCGACGTGTACCAACGGGGATTCTCAAAGAGAGAATGCGAGGAACCCTTGGATGTATGTAGCACCGAGAGAATTGATTTGCTTGTTAATTCCCGAACTCTCTCTCTCACTTTGGCCATATACGGAATAATTGCCTTGAAAATATAAATACACTGTTTACAATTATGGCCTAAGAGCATAATCCCATTAGTTACCATACTAAAAGGATTAAAAGGGATTAAAAAATCTTTCTCAGCTTCACAATGCAAAAACAATCTAAGATTGCCTTTTTGTATCATACACCAGTTATTAAAGGAATCGCCGGATAAGATATGAAGGCGCCCCTCTATAGTTTCATGAGAACGGATGAATTTGAACACATTCCCCACTATAAAGCAACATGCTCAAAAAGTTTACCTTTGAGTTTCAAAAACAATCAACTTCACCTAACTTCTCAAAAAGTGTATTTTATTAAAATTATATACAGGCTTCAAGTGGGTTAATGGAAATTTCCAAATTTTGAAAACCCTTTCCCCCCCAAGACCAAAAATGCCGCTTGCAGGAGTGTGTATATTAATTAGCAACATTATCTGTGAGTGGGCATGCTGGTTCTGGGGGGGATGGGGAAAGAACCCCATTTTTGCATTTTTGTTTTTTGGGGGGCCTGAACACTAATGGGAATTGCCAAAAACAACAGCACCCTATTACATTTTCGCATGCCATACCACCTACGAGGTAAGGCATGCTATCTCAACAATGGCCTTCAGTTCATTAGCCTTGGATGGGACAATGTTAATACCGGCTGACCATACAGCTTCTGGTATCATAATAGATAACTAAAATGCAGTGGGGTGTAATTTGCTCAATATACTGGAGAATGAAAGCTCTTAAACTGCGCCACGTGAATTGGGATTTTATTAGTGTGATTGTGTAGTTTACCTTCTCATGATATAAAAGCGCTGTCATTGGCCATTAAGATGCGGGCCACTGTGTTTTGCATAAACGAGTTTGCTTGGGTGTGCTGAAGACGATACGTATCCAAATCTTGCACTCATTGCACTAAAGCACTAGGTATTTGGGTTTTTTGTTGCTGCCTCATGTAGCCTCTTTTTAACTTATGAAGGACAAAATGTCTAGCTAGGCATCATTTCAAGCCCTTAAACAACTGGCAGCTATGCAACTCTCCCCTGTTTCTTCTTCATTTAAGTCCTCACTGGTCATGTACCTGAGCATGCTCTAAGCTTTGCTTTTTCCAGAGAGTATACCCCTGAAGTGTCCAGACTTTTCCCTCATTTTTTCTTGATACAAGTTGTATTTTTGATGCTATAAAACACCTTGCAATACATGATAAAGTACTTGTAAACCCCAAACTCATAATTGATGATGAAATATAACTATAATATTATAGAGGGCCTCCTTCATTTCTTACCGGCGATGTCCTTTCCAAAGGAGCCATATCTTACTATGCTACTAAATTCTCATACACCATGCTATAAGTAATATATGCTAAAGAATATCTATACCATATTTACATCTTCAATAACATATAAATGTATAGGCAATTCCACACTATCCTATGCACAGGCGGGTTTGATCATTATGGTTGGACGAGATTTCACCGGTGGGCCTGCTCGGTTTTGGGCCGTTTTGTCCTCGGAGTCCTAATTGGGTTTCGACGAACGTCAAAATTCGGCTTTGGGGGCGCAATAAGGTCCTTCTCCTTGAATATCCCGGGCAATTCTCATCCGCCCGGCCTTAACGTCAATGGGCCCGGAAGACTAGTAAGCCCTTATATAGTGTTAGTGGTCATACCAATGCCCTCTCCGCCTTTAGAAATGGGGTGGGGGAGACCCCTCCACTTTTAGACAAAATCTGCAAATTTTGTCAATTTTGGAAATAATCCCAGAAAAGTGGGCACCAAAGGAATGTGGCCCTCCGCTTTGAAAAATGTTCACCACCACCTCTGATTGGGTTACATAAACAGGGTGAAGACGCTAGGTGCTAATTTGTTTATAAAGATTGAGGTGAAATGGCCGATAACATTCAGAATTACCAATATTAATAACAGTTACATTCGGGATATTAGATATCCTCGAGAAACAGCTGCTTACAAAATTCCGTTGATTCCGTGGAGCGTTTCGATGTTATGATAAAATGTTTGCATGACGGTGCCCCATAGGTGTTGTAGTCCTGTCCGTTCAGGTACAGAAAAGACACAATTACGAATGGTTTTACATATAATCTACACGTAATACTATATAGCTGTGAGGCTAGCACACATACCATACGAAGAGCAACGGTTTAGATGAATATTCAAGGTCTGGGGGGACGAGGCTTTGGATCGCGAAATGCCTCTGAATTTAGATACACTTATAAAACTGCAAAACAAGATACAATGGAAACTTAATAAAGTAACGTAAATACAGTGGTGAATAGCCCCCCGCTCCAATAGCATGCAAGGGGTTTTGGTGATACCAGGAAATATCGACATCGCCAAGGAAAAAATATTTTGTCTAAGCTTGGGCGATTTATCGTGGGATCAACTTCAAGCCCATTCGATATTAATATAAAAGGACGTTGTATTACGATAAATATACTCTATAGATTAAATAGATTATTTTAATTGAGTTAACTTTCGAAAAGTGTTTTGGGATTATACAAAAGCCCAAATTGTTCATTCACCCATTGACCAGGTGCCATCTCGCTACGCTTCTTGCGATAGATACATACCAAGGCAATCATACTGGCAATACAGAGATTCAAAGATACGGTACACGAGCGATTTCGCAGGCATCCATATATTTTAATCTATACCAATAGATTTCTTACCTTGTATTTTTCTACAAAAATGCTTGAAAGTGAAAACAAAGGGAGATTTTGATTTGCTTTAATTTCATACATAACCTAGGTGGAATTAGTATTGCTCATATATAGTAATAGAAATATCACATGTTTGCACCAAAGAAATGATTCTCAGCTTAATCATTCTATTTAGAAAGTTTGACATTAGTGCAAAAATCAGAATTTGTACAATTTAGGGACACCTGTTATGTGAAAGCTCAGTTGCACTTGAATATGTTGGTAGAGTGGCTGTTTCCTGATTAATTCCTTCCGATTCACCCGTTTTTCTGGGTTGAAGACTAGGACATTCAAATTATGGCATAAAAAATCGACTTAACCGAACACTAATGACAACAGAATAAATTCCTTTCCAGAATTGTATTGAGAAAACCTTTGGAAGACACATTATCAAATATTTATCAAAGCAGTAAAAATGTTTTAGAGGAGTAGCGTTAACAGGGGCAATATAGGGGAAGGGATCGAAACGTGGTATTAATAATACAACCATGTTATCGCCTTTCAAGGATTAAACATTTAAATGCATGCAAGAGTTGTTTATCTCTTGTTCGTGCACCATAGTGTGTGTGGTGTGTGTGTGGGGGGGGGGGGTGGGTGGGAAAATCATTTTTGTAGATAAGGCTGTTTATAATTGATTGTATTAATCGAGGTAATATTAGGGTCAGTCATTATTTTCTTAAAAAATGGCACAGGCAAAAGTTGGGCAAAAACACGAGAACGCCAATGACCCTTGTTACTTACATCGTACCCCAACACATAAAGGGTTAATATATTTGACGTATTTACTATACTCGATTCATCTGATATGTGACCCCGTACCATTTTGCGGAGGTGAAAAATTAAATGAGGCGCGGGAATTCTGTTAATATGTTATTGGTGAGAAATGTTAAGGCCTGAAATGCACTATAGTGCGTTTCCAGACATGAATGAAAAGTGTATTTAGTGGAAGTAAAGGAGTTAAATGACCGGAGTGTCCAAGGGGTGAAGCCCATTCAAACCAGTCGTCCGTGTGGCGCTGACATTTTGAATATGCACGGAAGTAATTATAGTTGGGTGCTTGTATACACATTAATGTCAATTCGATACAACAATCCGGGCAAAATATCAGTTGTTGGATGTTGGGTGCTATTGGGTGGTTAAATTTTGTCCTACCCTGGCCACACAACGAATGCAAAGACACTCAGTCGTCTTGATTTAAAAAACCGCCTCAATGAATACATCTTTTCACCTAAGCGCGCATTGCATTATGAGAAAAAGAGTTCTGACACAATGTTCCGGTGCACTATAATTAAACCTGGCCACCTCTAACACATACATCAATTTGTATCACTCCGATTAGTGTATATGCAAAACGGCAACCACAGTATGTGGAAGAAGCGGAGGCAGCCATTGCTTCTATTGTTGGTACTCAAGTTTTCTTTGTGGTCGGCAAAACATGCGAGACGATGAATTTCTAAAGATTACGTAACGTTTTTGCCTCTCTTCTATAAGAACTCTTGGGAGTGTCCTCCAAGATAATCCGGTATGGCACGTGCATTCGAATTCTTTCATTGTCCCTCTCCGACTAATTGGAGTAGGTCCAAAACTCCAGGGGACGAACGTATCAACGCGAATCGAGTATAATTGTTGTGCACCCACGGTATCATATTAAAAATTGTACGGTTCTATGATTAATAAAAAAAATACTCGACTTCCTAATGTTTGGGTTTCATGGGAACCTCACTAATTAACTAATTAACTGTATTCGTTTATTAATTTTTTTGTATCGAAAAATTACCAAAAGTGTTAAAAGTATAGTTCCCAATCTGTAGGTTGTAGTTTAATTGTTATGAGGCAAAATAGGCTCAAGGTCATAGGGGTAAAACTTCAGATGTATGTAAAAAAAATGGTAATACATTGTCTAATATTACAGGAACCTAAAATATACTGGTTGTATCATCTATGATATTTTGTTTAATACATAAATCTATAATAGGGTCTTATTGTGATTACTAGTCCTAATACTGTAAGTCTCTTTTTGAACTGGCAAACAATCTATATGTATCTTCTTCCATAGTGTGACCAAATGCACAATTTACCGGTATGAAACAAAAATCCGGACCATTCTGTAAATTTTACCTCAGGATGACTGCAGCTTGTATGTACCCTATTGTACTGACCTCAGATATCATAGATAGCAAGCATCCTTTGAAACCCATAATAACCCGCATCAATTTGAAAATTTTTTTCAAACCCACCCTTCTTTCTACGTGCTATCTACACCAAGTGATTTTGGTAAACCTTAACTATATTATTTTTGGACATTCCTCAGAATATTGATCAAACTGTTTTCTGTCAAGTTCAATTTTCTTTTGGGGTCAATCCATAAAATATGTAGAAAACGAGTATGAAGATTGTATTACAGTATCAAAAATGTTTGGAATCATACGAACGCCCAAACTGTTGATTCACCCATGGCCACAGTTGAGCCTGTCCACGTGCTCGCTCCGTCCGTTCATACTGGTGCGACATATTTTTCTGTTTAATTCGATAGATACATGTCAAGCCGATGCCGGCAGCAATGAGGATGATCATGCTGGAAAAAATCGCAATGATAATCCACATGCCTCTAGATAGGCGTGAATCATTTGGTAGAGTGGGTCGTATCGTGGTTGATTCTTTCGTTTCATACTGTTTCACACCTGGCAGAAAGTATATATTCACCTTTTCGCCACTGTAACCATCATCACATCTGATATTTAAATAAAAACGAAAGAAATAAATGAATACATACATCAAAAGAAATAAATGAATACTAAATCTCTAGGTACTTAAGTTAAAGGCATAAGCAGGGAATTTCTAATCCGTAACGTCGACCAAAAATCATAAAATTGTAGTGGCATTGTTGTTGCTGGCACGGATGTGCTAACACAACATGCAAGATGGTATGCATTTTATCTGTTGTAAAACAATCCGGCTCTTAATCCCACTTTTTTTCGATGCAACTGTCCATCTGATTACTTTTACATGACCGGTACAGTTTGATAACTGTTTAATACAGGGCGAGTCAGAAAAAAGTACAACCAAATGGGGTATTTTTTATGAAGAAACCTTCATGGAATTTACCAAATAATTCCCTTCCTGCGTTCGATAGTCTGTTTAATCAGCTTTCACAATAATTTCAATTGTTAAAATCGATCAAGCCATTCAAAAGGCTACAGTTATTTTTGTAAAGGTATCCATTTTCTGACCCCGAACAAATTGCACACTGACTGTGCACATGAGACTCGTTACTACGCAGCGTGAGGTCTTCAAGATAAATTAACAGGTTGATTTCTTTGGCGCCGTATTCAAATGCTGCGCAGAACATGTGTTGAATGATAATGTAGAATACTTAAGATTAAATGAAATTAACAGGATATGTTTACAATGGAACATTTTAATGCTTTAATCTGTTTATCCAGCCCGATATACACGTATTTTGGAAGTTTTACTACGTGAAAATCAAGCAAGTTGAACAGAATGCTGCAAATTGTTGCTTCAAGTCCAAACATTGATTTCGTTAAATATTATTTTGATATCTGGTTTCATTTTACAATCTTACCCAACGATGTAACCAGACATTTTCATTTTGGGAGGGGGAACCAGGCTATGGGAATCATTTAACTTTTTGGGGCATCACTAAAACACATTTTGGAAAGGTGAACAAGGTAACCTGCCAATACTCTATTTTATTTACATTTCCTGATCTCTATTGGGGCCGGGAGGGGAAAAGAGTTTGAGTGCAGATCCCCCCTTACCCCCCCCCCCCCAGTCACCCACAGACGGGTTACGTCACTGGTTTCCCGAATTTATTCCAAATATGTAACTAATGAAGGATATGCTGGGTACTTTCACTTTCGCAACTGTAACTTTTGAACGCGTTAATCAATTTTAATGCCGTAATTTTTATTTAAGAGCTAATAAAACAGTGAATGTACTATGAGAAGAAAATATATGAATAGCACAGAGGATTTTCCATGAAAAATCGCTCAATTGGTTGTACTTTTTTTTTGACTCACCCTGTATACACTGGTTTGTACCAAAATCAGCTATTTAGTGTACATTTTGAGGCGTCAACTTATATGGCAATTTGCTGGAAACTCTATGAAAATACATTTTTTAAAACTATGTTGTGGTTGTTTTCTTGCAATAAAGTAGTTTATAGGAATTGTACGCAATTGTCCTGATTTTTTGTATTATTTCTTATTATCGCTGCTTTTTAATAGGTTTGCTTAACATAGACTTAGGAAGATTTTCAACATTGGTGGCTGAGCCCCAGTCAAATCTCTGTCGAACCTAAAATGGGTCAAATGGACGTAGCCACCTTAGTGGGGTCTCGGAGCGAAGTCTCCTGAAGCTGTTGGCTTTAATTATACGAAACATGGCTGAAAACCATTATTTTATGAGTATTTTGTGACATGTTATAGTTATGTGTTAAACTTTTACATTACTTTCAGCTTCAAAAATGGGGGGGGGGGGGGGGCAACACAAAAATTATTGGAGGGGCTGAGCACCAAGCACCACCCCGGTTCCTAGGTTTATGCCTAAATGGGTAGTTGCGTTTTATCGGTACAGTCACAAACAGACATATATACAGACATACGTCTGACGCAATAACATAAGCCACCCACAGTTGCGGGCCAAAATGTCAAAGTTTATTCTTTAACATTTCTAAGTGCTTTTACATTAATAAAACATTAAATATCCTATACCTGCAAAAGGGTATATAGTCTACAGTGTTGTATCTGCATGCACCGTTTCCAAAGCAAAAGTTTTCGGGACATATTTCTGCAAAGAAGAGTTATGTAAAATATTTATTATAATAGGTTTTTAACAGGTTGCCCTCTCAGTAACAAGTACAAGTACGCCAAGCAGGCGCAGCAAAATATTCTGTACAACATGATAAAATACACCATTTCAAAAGTAACCACCAAAGCATAAAGTACAACTGGATTTTTAATATGCATACACTACATGGTGAGAGGGGAAATAGGGCACACTCTTTTCCCGAGATACTGACTACGAGCTATCACCCCGAACTCCAAAGGTGAGGATAGGCCCGTAGCCAGTACAAAGGGAAAATAGCATACCCTACTTGCCCGATATAAACCATGTAGTATTTGTTTTATTATACCGCACTGTGACTCTAGGATCAGACGAGTTTGTAGAGAAACAGTTCGAATTATATACCTCATATATAGATCCCTGTCATCTGATTGGTTAAAAGTGGAGTCATAATTCAACTAGCTCAAAGAATTGAACAAAAATGAAAGAACTATGCCCTGGTAAGAGGGGCGGGCATAGTTCATAACTATGACCGGGACACCTCTTCCAGCGTAAAAGACTGTCGTACAACTATCCACCGTATTATGAGTGTACATATTGAAGCTGGTGTAAGAGATGAATTTAACGAACCGTATTTTGTTTACTCGTATGTGGGGAGTCTGTTGCTGGAGTGTAAAGTCTGATACAAACCGGGGATACACAGATCCGGGAAGCTGAATCGCAGCACAGTAGGCCTATTCATGCTTTGAGGTTGTTAATGTTACTGCTCGTACTTGAAACCTATCCCCTCTGATGTTGTTTGACAGCGACCCCCTCCCTGTCATAGCGCCATCGGCGTCGCGCTTTGCTTTTTGGAAATAAAATGGCTGCGCCCATGGCATCGGCACTCAGGTTTGACGGGTCGCTGGCAAACGATTTTCTACCGTTGATAAGCACCTAGATCCAAAGATTTCTGCATAAATCAAGAGACAACATTGTGTTATAGGGGATTGTAACAGAAATATAAGTTGGAATTATCACATTTAGTCGTGATGTGTGTGTGTTTTCATCGTGTTAGGGAAATGCTTGAAGCGGTGATTGTAAAATTTGCTGAATTCGGAGCTGCAAGGAAAATTGTATACACATCTTGCCGACAAAAAAATGGCAAGAAGTCGATTACGGCGATCCGTTTTGGACTCCAACATCACTTCCTCAACATAAGAAAGGTTGATTGCTAATTCTTGACAAGTTTTGGACCCTAAGTTACACAAATTGTAAAACCATGCATGCACGCCATGACAACATGGCCTACAGCTCATGAGCTACACATGATATAGGCCTGTGTTATGACAAAAATCTATATATTCGGTATATAAAACAAATATTGACTGCTTTTTATTCGGAGCATGGTTGAAACTATATGCCCTCGGCTTACGTCTCGGGGCATAGTATGGTTTCGAGATCACCTTGGGCCTATAGTTTCAACCATGCCCCGCATACAGTCAATATTTGTATACTATTCCCTAGGGAAATAGCACTTGTAATCGGAATCAGCCAATGAAATAGCGTGATTATGTTCATGAACATTCATGGAGTGTAATTAAATGTAGATAACATAAGGAGGTAGGAAGGTACCTCACATTTATTTCAAAACTCAGTAAGTGTGGCCATTACTTTATATACATATTATGTGATGCGATCCACGCAAAATGGGTCATTTTGCTGAGCAAAATCAAAATTAATTTTTCAATTTAAATTGTCCGAGTTTCATTTTTTTTAAACCCCTCTCAATCAGACTTGGAGTTCTAGAGATATGGTAATATAGGTACCATCCTCAGAAAACAATGAAACACAAGGTGAACATTAATATGGCTGTCTCTCACAATCAAATATTAGCGACACACCAATTAAGCTTGATAACAGAATTATACATAGCCCATTATTATAAGTGTTTTAAAATATCGATCGCGGTTCGATCGTCCCATTATATTATGGTTAATATGAGCCTAATCCGTTACTTCACTAAAATGTAACCCCTAAATGACCTTTTACCTCCCCATCTGTGCCCCTACCTAAGACCCTTGTTTCAATGTCAGCATTTGAATGTGATTTTGATGTCAAATAATTGCTTAAAAATTAAACTGAAATAAAAAAAAAGCTCAATAAGCTTACGTCAACTAATCTGGTCCAGATGGGTTCCAGCTCTAGTACTTAGAACTGACGCTGCCTAACTTCCGCTCCCCTCCAAAAGGATGCCTGAACGGTTTAAAGTAACGATACTTAACAAGCTGGACCTCATTCTCCACACTATTCTCCAAGCAACTATCTCTCTTCTGTGTGGATGTTCTCAAAGGTCATGGAGAGATTGATCAAGGTCATGTGGAACATCCGGAACAACACAGGCTCATTCCTGACAGCAGTTTGGTGTGAAGGCTAAACTCATCCCACATACATAGCTCAATGCTTTGCCAATATCATCAATGACTGACAGACATGCGATTTAACACCAGTAAAGCGCAACACCGCCTGGCTTTGGTCTAAAGTGCTGTTGAATATGCCACCCCAGCACGGTGCAATAGCTTTCACACAAAGAAGCTGGACACGGTACAACTGCCTATCCGTCCGTCGTAGACGAACATCACACCATAAACTGGTGTAATAGAACTTGTTGGACAACAAGCACTGCTGCATAACACTGTCAAGATCACACAACCCAGCTTCGGGCAGAACAAGAAGATACTGTGCCCTCGTCGACCCTTCTGTCGACAAACTGCAAACTCTCCTCTCTCCCCTTCACATCTTACCAGACATGTAAACACTGCCTTGTCCAGCCCAGACCATTCAACTCCTCACATTTATGAAAGCACTCCTCCGGTAGCCATCGTCCACGTAAGATGGGCCACCTTTGACTGATTCGCACAGGAGTCGGTCGTCGACCATCTCTAGCCTCCCATGTGCTCTCCATCCAGAACTGCGGATCGCAATCCCAAAGAGTGCCCTACCTTTCGTCCACCGGTGGTTATAGACTTCTCAAACCCCATCCAATCTACAGTGAGCTGGTTCCCCTAACTTCAACATATTTAAGTGCTGCCTCATACGCAAGAAGAGGTAAAGCGTTTGAGATGCATATATATTTTTTGAGCAAAACCTAAAAAAAATCATGCGCAAAAAGACCAATTTTAAACAAAATGCGCCCGGTCTTCTGAGACAATTGTTTTTTCTTGGCCTAATCCATCAGCTGCCCGCATTTGGAATGCTCTTTTGGAATTCATCTCACATCAGAAGTTGGCCTGTTTCAAAAAGGAGTTTAATCTCAACGCCAACCGACAGGACTATCCTAGTCGGATAACTGCTGTTAATGCCCTGATAGGCTTTGACATTCTAAATTATGCATATTGGGAAATTTCCCACATTGTAACTGGATTTAATTAATAAAAATCATATTATGTTCAAATGACGTTAAATAAACGCATAATTGAAATTTAAAACCATAATATATCTTAAAAATAACCAGTTTTACCTTCAAAATGGATACTATCGGGAGCTGTATCAATATACAAGTCCAATCCAATGTGTCCTGTGTCTAGATCGACAGCAGACCACCACATTCGTTCGATATCGGTCATATCCAGATCCGGGTTATTTCTGAATACAACTGTTGTATTGACGCGAACACTGCCAGGTTGAAAGTCTGTGACAACTAGTCTTAAGAAGTTACTTTCATCTTCGAATATGAGGTACAACTGTTTTGACATTGGTATGAGAAATAGAAGTGAAATAATAAATACGACACAATTTTTACACTAGGCCTGTATCCATAACGTCCCTTAATAGCTTCAAACCCACGTGACAAATTACGGAGCGGACCCTTGCCTTGGGTTAGTGGGAATTTGCTCCTAGATCTGACAACAAAAATATCATTACCTCATTTTTTGCGGTGATTATCAGATTTTCCTCTGGGACGTTAGGGATATAAAAAAATTGTGTTAAGTTTTATTACGGTTATTTACACCCGTAAAAACACGCTAATCGCCGCTGAATTCACAGCACGTTTTTTTATTTATAAAAGGCGGTTCTTGAACCACTTGTCTCGTCTGCTTTTGCGATTACCTAGAACATTTGTGGTGATATTTGTGTGCATAAATTATGTAGATTAGCTAATAAATATGCAATAACTGTCACTGGCGACATGTGTTAAAGCGACAAAGCCGTATTTTCACAAAATATGAAATTTGCTCTCAAATGATAGTCTCGGCCATTGGAAGAATACAGATATATTTTACAAATAAAAATAATTAACATAACCAAAAACATGGGATTAATAAGATAGGGTTAAAGACATCCAGGTGAATTGTAGGCTAACTTTTAATTTTGCTGTAACCTTATTCAACAAATGTGTCTATAACATGGTGGATGTCGTGGGAATCAACTGCTGCGTGTGTTTTCTTGTGTTAAACGCCATTTCCGTCGTGTGCTAAATAAAAAAAATCCGGAGTGATTTCATCATAAATTCGTTCTGTTTATCCATAAGGGCGTTGATTTGGGCTTAATTATTTCAGGTGAGGGTTAGTGTATATAAAAGTTTTACAACCATGCAAACATTTCAATTTAGAAAAAAAAAATGAGGGATCACTATTTTCCAATGTGCCGGTGTCTCTGTAATCATAAACTTCTCTAAATTCGCAGCAAATTTTTTGTTTTTCGTTATTTCACAGGGAAGTTCGGCAAAGGTATTTTGTCTCACCCTGAAGGTGCGTGTTCCGATCGTCTTTGGAATCACCCTTGATTTTCGATTTTGATATCAGAAGAAAGGCCGTATTTTTCTCACTGTCGTCCTGAAATTTGAGCCCTCAAATCCATTTCATTCCCAAGATATAAACAAAAAACACCTTTTTAATGGTCAACCATCAATATTAGCACAGTATTGAATATGACTTTGCAATATGCATTATTGCTTCTACCATCAAAACCGCAACTTCGTTTCCCACGGTACTTGATGGGGCGTATGTGCAAGTGTCAGGATCTCATATCAAGTAGCGAACACAATAGACATAAATCGGAACAAGCACCTTTAATGAAGTCTCTACTGTGTTTGTCTGTGTATGTAGATAAGGATATGATCTCCCCCCCCCCCCCCCACACACACACAAATCCCACACCGATGTCAGCAATGGTTAACTCTTTTACAGTTTGTGGAAAGTGTGGTCAGTATGTGTGAGCGAGCGGGCGCGCGTGTGTGGTTTGTTTGTTTTTGTGTTTTGTTTTTGCATATGTATAGAGCTCATGATATACTTTCAGTCGCAGCGAGCGATTTCTGCTCGTGAGCATGTGTAACACTTGATCTTAGGTCAAAATCCGATATTGCGCACGCCAATCGCTCGCTGCGACTGGAAGTATATCATGGGCTTAATGCTACTTACAGCGGTAGCAAGCCAATTTCCCAGCTCTGCAAACTCTTCAGATGACGAATCATAAAGTCCAGGGGTAAAAGTAGCTAATGTGTCACCAGCTTGAACCAAAGCAAATGTGAACGTCATTGCCATCTCACCTGTTTCATTGGAAAAAGTGATATTCGGCAATCAAAGTTACTTTAGCACAATCAAAAACGATGTAAAGCTGAAGAGCCTTGCATTTTTGGAAAAAATAGATTTTAAGTGAAAAAAGGAGCCCGCCAGTCGAATTCGACCACGCAAAAATAATGGTATCACGGTCTAAAATAGTGGTCTACAAATATTACATTTATTCTCATCCTAACACAGAATTACGAACAGTATACCGGTATGAAAGCAGATATAGTCCACCGGGAGCCACATTCCGGGCTCCATAGACGGTAACGAAATAAAGCGTGAAACTAATGTTGCGTGAAGAGTCAACTGAATTGAGTGCCCTATTCTTTACCGTTGTAGCCGGACTATGAGTACGGCGGACTATAATTACTTCTACACCTGGCACACTTAAGGTGCTTGTTCCGATTTATGGCTATTGTGTTCTCTACATGATATGAGAGCTTGTCACTTGCACATATGCTCCATCAAGGTAAATCAGGGGGTCCCAAAGACGTTAGGAACACGCACCTTTAATCTAGTTTTACGTGAAAAAATATTTCAATTGCTCAACCCGTTAAAATGTTAGAACTAAACGTAACCCTCTATAATCAGGTTCGCCCAATAAGTGTCGTCGAAATGACGGTAGCGATAAAGCTTCAGTTTTTAAGTTACAAAAGTGTATAAGTTACCTGGAACCTTGTCTTGAAGATGCAGGGGCAGCAATCTCGGTTAAATGTGTTGGAACATCTTTAAATTTCCTATTTTGGCTCGGTTACTTGCTATACTTTCTCAAACTACGATAAGCATGGAATCACGGGGACTTTTCTTACTTTACTACTTCCTTGAAATGGAGAAACATTTCAACGACTCGTTACTGGTCACGGGGCAGAAAGGGGGCCATTCTGAACAATACATATCAATGCGACCCAACATTTTGCCCAAGATTTGACGGTTGTCAACGAAGATACTCTGAGCAGTTTTGGACAAATATTCTGTCATCATGCTCTGCATAACTTTCTAAACGTTTTGACCTCTGATTATCTGACCCATTCGGGATAATGACTTGATCATCATCTACGTATTTATGAGTTGGCATGTGACGTCAACGCCGGGCAACGAACAAAGCACTGCCCGGCAGTATGCGTGAGCACCTGCAGGGCATGTGCTTTTAAAATTCGTGCTCAATCAGGCGTGATAAGGCTATTGAATGTTGTAACTGTATGGGCATACTCTTCGCACCTCTAACATGTCAGTAGACCAGGTGCTAACTTGTGTTTGTAAACATTGATGTCACCTCATCTATACCATCAATAAATGCATGAGGCTCGTTAAGTGATTGCATTGTTAGTTACTTATTTAAATTGATCATGCTGAATGGAAAAATTGATAAAAGGTTAAGCAATATGTTTAATGTCCGTTTGGTATTTTTCTATCAAGAAAAAGATTAAATAATCTGTTATTTATTATTCAAAATAGTATTTACACCATGTGAGCTAAGGTCATTAACCTAGGTGACCCCTTTAAAATGCGCCAAGGATAAATCATTCACTTGCCATGCTTTGTGAGCACAATCAACGAATGACAATAGCTGAGAAAATAAGTCTTCCACACATAGTGGTTGGGGAGCCAATGTTGAACATACAATTTTATAAACAGGAAGCCAAACTGGCTTAAAGGGATTAGCAGCGATTTGCTAATCCGAAACATCGAAAAAATCATTCGTATTTTAATTTATATTTTTGTTACTGGCATGGATATGCGAAAAATAACCTGCAAGTGGTTGGCTTGAAATCCGCGTATTAAAGACAAGGCAGTACTTTCTCTGGGGAGGTCGGGAGAGTCGCCTTGTGGAAGGGGAGACTTGCCATCAGCCAAGTGACATCTGTCTGTGTTGGGCCTGGTGGGCGTCTCCCACCTGGAGCTGACTCCTCGTGGGCTGGATGGCGATGCCTCAACGGATTGGGGGCCGGGGCTGGCCGGTCTGGGCTTTCCTTGCAGGGGTGGGGCTGTCTGGAGGCGGATCGGGATGCTACCTGTGGTTGTGGAGCAGCGCCACAGACAATGGAACATCCTCAGTATCTTGCTTCTTATTTTCAGTTATACAAGACCACTTACGCACTTCGCTCCAGCTCAACCATCAAATTTCAAGTGCCTCGCTCCAATAAACGGCATGGTGATCGTGCTCTGTCCGTTGCAGGTCCTTATTTGTGGAACGAATTGCCTGTCAACATCCGTGGTCTTGATCACATTTCAGCTTTTAAAAGTCATTTGAAGTCTCATCTGTATCCTAAACTGTAGTTTTCCCCTTCCTAATTCTTTCTCTATAGCGCCTTGCCTACTTTAGTAAAAGGCGCTTTATAAATCTCATTATTATTATTATTATTATTTATCTCTTGGTCTGCCCGTTGCTGGAGCGGCAGTGCACGGGCAGGGACCTTGCGGAATTCGGTGAAGCGGCCAGACGTTGTACCCGTCTCTGGCTGGATCATGTTTGAGAACCACAGTGTTTGGACACGATAAGAAGAAGAAGCACGTTTTATCTGATTCTGTAATTTCTATACGTGCGAATCAAAATTCCGACTTGAGATAAAAAAAGCCTTTCCCGGTGAATATCACAGATTTTCAGCGTGATATTGTGCAACATGAGCAATACAGTTTGACCTCAAACACAAACATTATTGATCTTTGTTTATTTTGTACTGGTGTAAACCCCAATCAGCTGTTTAGTGCAGATGTTGAGATGCCGTCGCTGTATGTCTATTTGCGGGAGACGGTATGAAAAATTTCCTCAAATACTTCATTTTTTTTCACTATTTGGTGGTTTGTTTCAACAGTAAAACAGTTATATGGAATTGTACACACTTATCCCTGATTTATAAGTTACAAAGTGCATTTCCACATTTTTTCGATTCTCTCGCATTATCGCTGCTAATCCCTTCAAAGTTATGCAAAACCTGCCAATGGTAGGCCTATCTTTTTAGTATCTTTGTGTAGAAAAACTTTTCATGTAACAGAAAAAGCATTTTGATGACTATAAAAGCAACAACATTTTTACAGGCCTCAATTCTAAATAGGCACTTTCTGAGACAAAATTCACTTCGACAATGGATTCAACAGTGCGTGTGATTGTTTTAGCACTGCTAATTGGTTATTCACCAGTACACACAAAGTGATTTCTTTATTGACAGGTTACACTGTGATATATTTCTCTGTTAAGAACTAATCATTAAGAATTATATAACACCTAAATAGATCCTTGTCATTTGATTGGATGATCCTCGGTCACATGTCATTAAATAAATGATATATTGCATGCTTACGTCACATACTGTGAATTTTTGTTCCATTTGGCGTGCAATTCTGTTCCATATGTTTCGTTCTATTTGCACGCCTCGTGCGTCTTCACAAAACGCGGGTCATCTTGTGCACCCACCTATTCGGAACGTCTATTATGATCAAGGTTGATTGCGGTGCAGCAGCGAGTCTCGGAACTTGCGGTCTTTGCGTGAGTGCAGTGTAAGCACGATATTGTTGTTTCTGCCGGCAAAGTTATGTTTTCAGCAGGATCTACATGGACTTCCCGGCCATGTAGGTTTCGTTTAATGCAGTGACTATAGCAAGTAGCAGTAGAAGGTAAATTCAACATTTAGGCCAAGCTATGTAGAGCTAGGCCCTGGGTCCGTAGCAACTTGTTACTTGACAGCCCAGCCCAGGATAGGCTAGGCTTAGCTTAGACTTACTTAGCGTAGTCAAGCCAGTCTGACTCTGAGCTTTAATAAAATGACAAGGATCTACTTATATGTTATATAAAACAAGTAATGAATGTTTTTCATTCGTGCAATGGAAAGAATATTTTCATTCGTTGAAAGATGAAATGTTCCATTCAACTCGGCTAACGCCTTGTTGAATGGAACATTTCATCTTTCAAATCATGAAAATATTCTTACCATAAACATTCATTATTTACATAATAATCATCAGCTTGCAGTACATTCACCAGCTATACATGCCGTGTTTGGAGTCAAAGGTTATCCTCTGGTCACTAAGGTAAAAAAAAGTTAAGCACGTCTATTTAAAAAAAAAAACAAGGTCAAATGACAAACTTGAATAGCTAATAACCATAATGAAAGATATCTATATGAAATCTTATGACCTATGGTTTATAGGGTCAAAGATTAAAATGCGTCAAATTTCTCAAATCCTTAAAACGCTTGTACTTTAAATCGCATTAATCATCAGCTTTGTAGTATGAGGTGTGCTCAAACAAGCACTTATAAGGATTTCATGAATACCAGCATTGGTTTTATACAACTGATGGTATATAATACGCATACCTTACAGTAGGTGCTACTGCAAGACAGTACCGTTGCAACATTAGTTTTAAAACAAAACTACTAAAGTATACTAAAGTAATGCACCACTGATGTTCATACCTTCTTCAAAGTGGTTTACAGAGTCATTGATCAATCCAACGGCGCCATTTCCTGCTAACTCACTGATGTTACCTGAAGCATTGTAAATAAACAATGCGAACATTTAAGAATAAATTATTCAAACTAAATCAAACTGAAATATAATGTTCCATACAAATATTTAAGGGGGGGGGTATGGGTCTGACTTTGGTAAAAAATTGTTCCATTTACGAAAATGAGATAATGCAATTGTGTAGATTGTAATCTACAAAATGCTTTTATTCGATCGCAATCGGACATTCGGTTCCCGAGATATGGGTGATCAAAGTGAAGCAGTGTACTCGAAATTTGCCAAAAACGCATAGTCTCCTATACTTTATCATTGAAAAATTTAAATGGGTATATTTAAGATATTTTAAAAGATATTATTTATACGCATTTACGCATTTATTTTGGCTAAGTCGAAGTAAATAAATACTCATATTATTTTGTCCATAATTTAAAGTAATTAAATGTCTGGGTAAGTGTTTTTTTTTATATATTTTATTGTTTTCTCACCCTGCGATATTTAAGAAAATTATTTAAAAAAATAATTACAGGACAATAGATACACCGATTTCGATGATTCCTTTCATTAATTTTGATAATTCAGTATAAAATGAAATTTAAACAAAAAATTCCATATTTCACATCAAAGCGCCCTCAATTTTGTCTAAATGTTCGAGGTCTATAATCGTTTCGTTAAAATACGCAAACAACCATAACGAAAACGAACGTAACTAGAGAACGCAACATGTATGCCGGAAATTTGGCACACATATTCAGCACATATAGGCCGCGAGTGAACCATGACGCCCGAATTTTCAAAATTGTGTTCCAAATTCAAATTACGCCATGAAATTATATGATTGGTCGATTGCCGGTTGCATGGCAACGGTATCAAAAATCTGGCTTCATGGTTCACTGCGTATTTCCCCCTGCACATGCCACCAAGTTTCGTCCCATAGTTGTTTAGTTTATTTAGTTACGTTCGTTCTAGTGTTTAGTCCATACAGAGGCTTACGTGGGGTTACCATGGCAACCAAGCAAAAATTGCATATTTTTAAAAACTTTGACATGGGCTACAATATGCATTGTAACATGTATGAACCACTATTTAGAAAATTAAGCAAAAATCAAGCTTTCAAAGTTCACTGCTTCATACACCCATACCCCTCCCTTAAAAAGGCAACCTTTAGAGGAAAACACAATAAAAACAACGAGACAAGTTCGCATTCGTGCGAGCGAATTTAAATTATATGCACGTGGAGCTGTAATTTTTGTGAATTACATATACAAAGGTTTTTCTAATCAAAATGTTGAAGATTAAAAAAATTCAGGGGTGTCATTTTAAAGTGTGTTCGTGGATGTATTCTAGGGGGAAAGGATTATACAGGGGACACCCATGATGAGATTATGAATTTTAACTAAGATCTGTCTTTTCGGCTATGCGTAATCGTTACCCTTTGACCTATGGAGCTGATATTTGTCATGCAGGTATGAACCCTAATTCCCTTACGTTTGTTACCAGGATTTAGGGAGTGACCCACAAGGTAAAAGATCATCTAGAGGTCAAATTTCCATATAAGGGTCCCTAGACCACTACATTAGGTCAAATGACCGACAGGGGTGGGGGGGGGGGGGGGGGGGGGGGGGGGGTGGGGGGGGGGTGACCTTATCACCACAGATGTCAAAATATCTGTAGTAGTTCTCCTCCTGGGCACGAAAGCCAGGTTATCGAGAAAGCTGGTTACCTCCTACTAATTATTAACTTCTATAGCTCCCACATTCTAGTCCAAATGCCTTGCCTTTCTATTACATTAAGAGTAATTGTCAGCACTTTCTTGACCAACATTGTTCCCTGCAACACATCGAAGCTGCTTCCCGGTGTCTTCAACTGTGGGAATAATGATAACCTGGCTACTGCCTACACTCTGCTCCTCTTGTAGCATCTCACTGCCAAACCACCATGTATAGTGGCTTCTGGATTTCCTCCTGTAACTTTACAGGTGAGTGTAACGGATGATTCTAGGACGACGGTGAGTAGGTTCTATCAGGTATACTTTCATCGGCCTTAATACATAACACGACTTCGAAGGCGACCTTGAAGTAACAATGAAATAACCGTGATACCGTTGGAGATACTTTATAGTCAAGGCAAAGGAGTTTGTTTCCAGTAGCCCGAGTGCAGTTTGAATTTTGGACTCATTTTTTACTGTATTTCGTTTTGGTATATTTTATTTCTGAAAAATGCATTTTTTAGCCAAATGGAGATAGATTTTTTTAAAAAATGTAAGTATCCCATATATCGATTTTATTTAGAAACTAATAATTTGAAATCAATATGGTTGAAACGGTTTGACTTACCAATTTTGAGGTATTTCAGGTGAAAATCTTAAAAAAAATAGCATTTCTCATTTAGGTTTTTGAACTACCTAGTGGAATACTTTTTTTTTACAGTAAGGGTAGCTTCAAAACTAACAACCGTTGCCCTCGGTTCATCACGGTTCTTAACATTAACACCGGTTTTTAAATGGTTTTAAAACAACGGAACTGGTTCAACCACCATGAACTGCGGGTCAATCGGTGGGTTTAGTTTTGACCCTGTTTTAGATGTACGCGACACGAAGAGTTTACATAAATAGCGATTTAAGTTAAAGGAAAATAAAACTTTAAATCCATTCTCAAAAACTAATAGAACATCTACGAAGTCATATCACTTACTCCTAACTTGTAGCACAAACCAGTTTGGTAGGTCATCCAGCGCTCATTCAGGACCTTACATTGCAAATCCGTGATCATGGCCATGTCAATGGTCATATTGAACAGTGCCAGACTGGCAACAAGTGGCCCCTTGGGTGTCACTTAAGATATTAGACACCGCAGCAACATTTAACACGCATCTCCCAAGTCCTTCAAACTTTGCCCCTGGTTTGATATTTTGGCACCATAGTAACCAATGTGTATCTCATTAAGCGCGAGTGCACTTCACGTCTTTAGCATACTCGTGAGTGAACTGAAATGATTTACGTCTGTAGGTGGCAACTGGAAACATATAAAAGATTGCAAATGCATCCAATTTTCGGAACAAATAACCAATATTTTTAGATAACAAGGATGAAAATTTTAACTTACTGATAATCTGAAGAATAACATATGCACTGAATACATCCATCCCATGGCAATCCCCTGAAGGAAAAATTGAAATCTAGTAATTTTTCATGTAATGAATGAATAATTACTGAAAACCCAGCCTAGAATCGCCATTTTGGGAGTTGTATTGGTCCCGGCAATTTTGGTCTGTAGATTCTGTGATTTCACGGACAATTTAGAGAAACATGCATTGTTACAAGAAATTTAGCTCACTGTTTTTCTAAATTTCGGTTAATTTTTCTTTGACCATCGATATTTTTAAAGGAATTTAGAACTGCGTACACCTGTAGTCTCTAGTATCGAAAAAGAATCTTAACCGCATCATTTATTACAACTATAGGTGATAGCTGCCCATGGTTTTCAATAGTGGCCGTTATAGTCAAAATGCTAGCTCTATGTAATGCTTACTACTGTATTACTCGTAATCGATATATGTTACAGCATCATTTGTGACACTACTTTCACTACAATTGATTAGCTGCCCCTGGTTTCAAAGTGGCCGTTATAGTCCAAAATGCTTGCTCTATGTAATGCGTACCCCTGTATCCTCGTAATCGATATCTGTCACAGCATCATTTGTTACCCTACAGATAGTCTGCACCTGGTTTTCAATAGGGGCCGTTAGTGTCAAAATGCTTGCGCTATCTGTCAGTTCAGGATATTCTGGATAAGGTTCTTCCACCGGGTCACTATCAGGGTCCACTTGATTCCCATCTATTGACCACGTAAATGTAACAGCTGGTTTTGCACCGGATGTAAAACACTCAAAAGAATCTGTGTTTCCTCCAACCAGCGTCACTTGTTCTTCAATTCTTAAATACGGTAGCATCCATAGATATGATTGGTACCGTGGTTTTTTTCTGCGTAAATTGATAAGCAGAATTATTTGAAAGGATTACAGGAACTTACGGATATAAAACCTCTGTGATATTAGCCTTCAGGCTAATTAAAAAATAACTATTTCTCATCCGACCATTTAAAAAATTGGTGAGTGAGGTTCTTATTATTTGTTATTTTTTATTGTTTGGTTATGTTTTTCAATATGGACGCATGTTAAAAACTAGGTTGCTGAGACGACACATATGATCATTTATATAGCATATTATGTTTTCATAAGTAAAGTAACTGTTTTGGTGCTTTTTATCATATCGTCACGAGTCTCCAACAGGCAATCAACCATTTTGGCGAAATTGAGTTTTTTGCATATTTGATACTATACACGAGCTCTTTTCATATACCAAATATGAGCAAAATAACATTCCAATTTGTATATATCATCATTTTCACATTTGGAAATCCGCACGGTAGCTTATTAAGGGATCTATCGAGCAGGACATTGCGAGATTCATCTCCTCGCTTGTACACGGGGGGCCTCTAGAAGTCTGGTGGGGGAATGTTTATATTAGTACAATGTGTGTAGCTGTATCTGAGACGAATTTGCCACACAAAAAATATTATAATTTTTCCGTATACTTCAGTTCATTTTGTAAACTATGCATTAAACTGTAAAATATAAAGTGAATGTGAATGGAAACTATAAAGGCTGTAGTTTATGGGATTTGTCGGCATAATTGCTGCAGTATTTTTCCTATAAGATTTACAGTATTTTCCTGTAAAACTAACTTATAATGATAATCCATAATAGTGTTATAATATGTTGATATAATTCAAAGTTCAAAATAGGAGCCTTCTAATTTATTCGTAATAGGCCTTTAAAAATGTACAAAAAAGTAATTTTGCTATAATTTTTAAATTACGGCCAGGTAAGGTCCTTTTTTTCTGGTCCCTTTTTTTTTTGTATTGTGAATGCACTGTAATTTTTACAGCGCACGTTTTTTCGGGGGTAAAAAAAAAAAATACAGATGCATTTAGTAGTGGTATAAACAAAAAAGGCATTTTCTGTGGTACTTTTTTTTTAAAAAAAAAACCAACTAGACGTAGGTGTTAAGATTTCTTGACTGTCTAAGCGACGATCCGGGTGATGAGCACGGCAAAAAGAACCTACGTTTGTCAGTTTTGAATCGCGCCAGTTGAGTTTTATTTTATTATTATTTTTACTGTTTGTAGACAAAGTAGTTTAAAGGTTCTTTTACTTTGTAATGATCAATATACTTCATGATATATTTCACAAATACCCTTATTTCTTTAGAATAACACAACATACGTGTATTAAGTTACGGTACATTGTGCACGATCGTTTACACCTTTTGCTCCAAATGAATTGCTTGTTGGAAGTTGTAAATAAAGAAAGATTCCTAGCAGCTAAGTTGGTAAGTCAAATTTAACACCAAGAGAATTTGTAACCCCCGAAAGGACACAAACAAGCACGAATATAGTACCTATTTCACTTCAATTTTATTATAGATAGTTCAAAAACCTCTTGTTACACCCTTTCACGTTTTGGTATATATTTGTCCACTTTAATTTACATATATTAATTTGAAAGGAAAATAATGTATATACATAATAATGTTCTTATATTTTATTATACATTCCCGGTATGGTAGCAAGTATCGGGTTATTAGGTATTTGGGTTCATACAAGGTGTCCCAGGTTGAATTCCTAGTTGATAGGCTTACGTGATTTAATTTACGGCCAAAAATAACCCTCGTCTAACCGAGCCATTTTTTAAAACAAAACTCCCCGAAAAGGGGGGGTGGGGTTGGTTACCACCCCCTGTGATTTCCGTTACTGAACATCCGATTCCCTTAATTGATACCAAGAATAGCTTAGGTTCTCTTTCCATTGTACCAAAATAAGACCAACTCCCATTATGTACGTCACTATGACGTCATATGCTGATGAAATTGCGAAAATACTGACATATAGAGGTGGAAAATTGATATTTCGCATTGTTAGCGACCCAAACACCTATATAGCTTAAATGATCTCATTATATAACACTAGTCATTTACCATCATGAAAATGTGATATTCCTAACCTTTTTTGGCGAAGAATTGATTTCCCCTATTCTACACTATGATATTTGTCTATGGAAATTGGGTTTTTTGGCAGACATGCGAACTTTATGACGTCATTGTTGACGTAAGTAGCATGTTTGTACTCATTTGTTATCAATGTAAAGAGGAGGAACATAGCATATCAATGTGTACAAATCAAATGTCTGTGATGTCCATGTATCGGGGTGCTAGGCATGTTGTTACTCTTTCCAGAAGGGGGTGGTTGCCCCCCCGCCCCCTTCCATCACCTTTATGCTTTCCTATACCCGCCGTGGAGTTTGTTTGGATGAACAGGAGCGGAATATGTCAATTACAATACATTAAATAATTTGGCACCAAAAGGGGGTTGTAGCAAGCGGGGGACACAACCTGAAGGGGGGTGCTAACCACCTCCCCCCTTAGTAGACGAGGGTTAAAACTTATGTGCCCAAGCTAAAAAACTGCCGTTAGTAGCCCATTTGGGGGGGAGCGCCTTAGGACTGCAACCCAGAATACACTTCGCCATGGGAGTTGATCATGACATTAACACAAGTAATGGGGGTTACGTAAGAACCACATACCCACAATAAAACTGAAATCCGAACTTTGACCTATAACCTTTGACCTATGGTCAATTGAAATTGTAACTCTCCGAAAAGGATTGGTTCGCACATTTCCCATCCTAACAAACTCCAATTAAAGGTTTTGAACCAAATATTCATATATATCATACTCTAGAATAACCAATTAAAATAATCATTGCAAATATAGCCAAATTTATACCATCTTGTATTTTCTCAGAACTTTAAAATCCCCTTGTTTTCCCATAGACTGACACAGTTAAGAGCACGTTCATGCACAAATTAAAATTGATGCTATCACATATAAAAGGTTATTTTGATTAAGTATTATTAATTATTAATAATTGCCTCCTAAGGTATTATATCTAGCAAATAAATCCCAAATTATTCCTTTAATTTTTTAATTGTAAATATCTTGATTTTTTTCACTTCGTTATGTCCCAAGGGGCAGGGGGGGAGGGTTTTCCTAGGGACCCAACCTAATTATTCTAATGAAGCCGTGGGCAGATTTAATTTTTTTTAGTATCAGGATAAAAAAAGAAGCGTATTCTAAATCAGAGCAATTAGCAAAAAACTCCTCTAAAAATTTGATTGCGTAACCGCGAAATCGCAATCTTCGGTACTATGGACCCCCCCTTGTGCACCTTAAGTGTTAGATCAATAATGCATGTAAACATAGTATATCATCAAATCTTTTTCGTTTTTTCTTTTCTTTCGCTATATTTCCCACATACCTACGAAATTATTTTGCGTCCGCAACTTAGTTGATTAATAATTTCACTACCTTGATAAATTCTCTGTGTTTTACTAAATAAGCGCAATAAATAATTGCTTTTGAGTACATGTAGACAAATTATCATTCAATTTTCAGCATCTACTAAAAATACTTTATGTTAAGCTTAGAAGATTACTCCTTGAAATTATTCAATAAAATTGAATGCAACCCATTACGCTTATTGAGTAGATACAGGAAATTATTTTCCTTCAATAATACCAATAACGAAAGATGTTTAACAGGAGAACATTTCAATTCTGCATTTTCAATAAATTACCCTTTGATAATCAGAAATATGGCAACTTGAATTGAAATCAAACGTCAGAAGTCTTGCCGGCAAACTGCCATATTAACCTCAATGGTTAGTTTTTTGTTACTCATAGAAAGTTGATTCCTTTTACTCTGCAAACATTATCAAAATATAGCACCTTCAAGCAATAAACGATAAATTACAACTTCTTCCACTTAACGTTTATGAAGTTATTATGTCCAATTTCACAAAACCAGGGTTCAAACGCTAGACATACCCTTTGGATGTTTTTAGTTTACTTACACATGTGGGCCGATGCTGCAACATTACATCACCTTATAGTCCATTATTATTAATTTTCAATTATACGATACGGGGGGGGGGGGGGGGGGGGGTGAAGGGGGGGGGGGGGGTGGGTGTGAGTACTAAGTTTACATGAAGCATGCTATAATTTTTACAGGTAATTCTGGCATCAATTCTCCAACAACCCGTAAATCCATCTTTTACAGTATTCCATTAAATTAACTGTTATTTATAGCTTGATGTATTATAAATATTTGATTAATCATTCTAATACAAAATACAAATTTGTAGAACCTCATCATTCCTCTTTTTCTGATCTTCACTGGCACATTATTTTGCCTGTAAGAACAATGACACCTTAGAAAAATCGTACAAAAGCATAGGCATTTCTAGCGCCCTCGGCAGGCAAAAAAGTTATGTCAAATGTCAATACCCCACGGTCCAAAGGTCGATAAATCGACTCTTTTTGCGTACGCCAAAAGCTCAATGTGCATTCGTCTCCTTTGACACAAGAAAAAAAACAGAGGACGTTTTTTAGTTTTTGCAAATAGACCAATCACTTTGTAATTAAATTTAACAAGGAAGAAACAAAGGATATTGAAATGGAAGGTGATCAAAATGAAGAACGTTTTCCTGTCCAAATATCCACATTAAAATCATTTTCCTATAATGTTTCAAATTTTAGAGATGCAAGGTCATAATTATCGAAAAATCAATCAGCCGATATCTCGAAATGTGCCTTTGGTCGATTGAACTGGTTGGAGATTCGTGAGATATTAAAGGTTTCGTCAAGCGCACAAATAGAAAACAAAATCAGAAATTAATATTTAATTTTTTTAAAATGTTGGGTAGAATTTCTACAAATTACACAAAAAACAAACGGGTCGTAAAAAATCGGAGCGGACGGGGACAAGACACATATTGTTACTTGGCCTAATAGATTTCTGCTAACTTTAAAGATAACTTTAGGAACTAGCACATTTGGGTTTTTTTGACAACACATAGGCTAACAATATTTGTTATGCCACCCTCCACATTTTCATACATGTAAAATCAACAAGTAGAAATTTGAGAACTTACGTGAACGCATATTTCTAAAGACGACGAGATACTTGAAGTTTGGGAATCGTTAGTTACACTACATTGTAAAGTCTGCCCATAATTTCTCTGTCTGGTGCTATCGTTGACGAGATGAGAGAAGAAAAGTTTGTAAACATCTACAGTATATCATCAGGAGTGAGGCCATGAGATTGTACATCTGTAGATACAATAGGTTCAGCCAAGTCCAGTCAAGAACAGATTCGGGCGGTGCCGGACCTGATACACATTTGACGTTGACGATCAGGAATAAACTAGGATGTGACAGTTGTCGTCTGAAGTAAGTAGGAAATGTCATCTCACCCAAGGAGATAACTGGAGTTGTCGGAATAACTGGGGATTCAATACAAAGTGAAATGTTTTGTCGATTTTCAAATATTCTAATTCTGGAAAGAGTTCCATATGTACCCCCCCCTTTTAACATTCTACAGGAAAAACAAAATAGTTTCATTTATGGCCTTTACACTAACAAATACCCTACCTAAGGCCAACAATAAAAAAGAATTTGGTACTGCGACTTTGAGAGGGGGTACATATGTAACTCTGGACCCGAATTGGAATGATATAATAATTCATAATTATACTGGCACTTTGTTTAACAAAAGCACATGTAGGCCTAGTTACAGTCAAAGTATTTTACCCCATTAACTTGCAAATATTACATAAGTAGTCAGTCCTTCTGGCAAAGCGTCATTAGTAACAGTGCTGACAATTTAACTAGATGAGTTGTATGTAATGTAGCTTGCAGTAAAGCCAAAATAGCTAGTGACATCAAATAATCCAGTAGTAGTAGCATTGGAACAGAGCTATTTGTTATTGTCACGCTTTCGTTGGGTGATGACCGTCATCGAAATACCACTGTATATTTCCATTCGGCCCGAATATCATGGAAAATTACAGGTAAAACAGGTAATCTTGTCTTCAATTATTACAAGAAAAGTTCCAAGACGACGCCATTAATAGATATTGCTATCAAGCTGGGTTGGCCACTAGGTATGTAAATGTGCCATCAAGAATGAATTGAATTGATGATTTCCAGAGACAGGGGTGAAACAATTTTCCAGTTTCTTTGTTACATTAAGCAGTTCTTACACTTAAATTTATCTCTTAATTCTCATATGCCAACATGCTCCGACTGAGATCCAACTTGCAGTGTGATATGACTATGTAGGGAGTAACCCATATTCAAGAAAGAAGAAATCCGATAAAAAAGTCTTCTATCCGACTTGGGTCGTTCGAGCAGTCCGTTCTGCTGCATATCGTAAGAGAGTTTGTATCTATTCTCGTAATCGTCAGGGATTTAGGTATTGAGCTTACCACATATCAGACAGTGTTGTTTGTGGATTTGCTCCTGAAATAGCTTTGTGTTTACCTCGCAATCAACCATCGTGTTATTATGTAGAGTGTAGTCTGGTACGAATGTGAAGTAAGACCAACAGTCCATCAACTCGTTATCCTATTAAAAAGTGGAATAATTTACGAGTAATAGATTGTTCTCACACAAATCCAATAAAACATTTGTAGTACTCACTCAGATATTTCGACGATATTTTCACTGTATGGATGGTGTGGAAGTATTAGAAATTGGCAACACCTATTCGGCTTGGTGTTGCCGAATTTGGTAGTTGCCGTTTGGTGATGACTTGGTCGTAAATCTGATCAAGTTTGTACGCCCCCCTAGAATAAAAGAGTCACTTGCATGGATTGATCACATATTAGGAAAAGATGAAAGATACTTTCAAAACTTGTGAGGGAAGATAAAATGTCAGATCCTATCCGAATAGGCAGGAAATGGAATGATGACCTTTTTGCTTCTACTGGAGGCAGCGGTCATGCTCCATCTCTATAGCTCAGGCAGAGAAGGAGCTCATATTCGTGATTCGTGGATCCAACGTCATTTAGGGAGATGGTATTAAATTAGGTCAGAGACTTTCAAAATAACCTTTGAAGTAGCTGAAAAGGCGATGCAGCACACAAACGGTTAAAGCAATTTCAAAGTTTTCTACACTGATACAGGAAAATGGCTGCATGGCAATGCATCTTTTTTTCAACATGCTTCGTAAATCTGAATTAGCTTTACGTGTGCGTGCGCACGCGCGCGTGTGTGTGAGTGTCATGCCGCCAAATGTTTGAAGATAATCTTTCAGCGGATATTCGCTAAGCTATACAAACTTGTAAAAATCCAAGCAAACAATCTCAACTCGTATACAGGGAATAAGATTGACCAACAAGACAAAGAGTAAAACGACATGTTCAAGCAGGCAGAAAAAAACTATATTCTTGGTCTTCCAACATACATTACTATTGACAGAGCAACATGGAGAACCAATATCCTGATCTTCAGAGTTGCTGTCTAATGTCCATCGGAAATCTGCTTCTGGTCTGACGCTACTGCTTGGATCAGTTTTGCATTTGAGCGTAGTGTTCCTTGCAGCTATTACTATAATGGTATCACCATCGTTCAAATCAGAGCCATCAAATTCCATGAGAACGGTATCTGGAGGTACTGAGGGAGAAGCCGAAAACAAAGTTCGTTAAAATTACTGGACACGTTTTCTTCTCTATTCACAGATGCTCGATAGTAAACATAATAATAAAAACAGCTTGCTTTGATAATATTGAAGCAAGAATAGAGTTTCTG
>JAMKCH010085800.1:0-39532 GCA_023653785.1 Ophioderma brevispina | reverse complement strand
GCAAAGAGGGCACTTTTCACTTGTACAAGTTTTTGAGACAGGATGTAGATACTCTGTAGCCTATAATAAGTAATAAGCAAGGGTTTACATGTATCGTTGATGCTCTCGTTTGCTGATCTAGGTGCCACATACATGTAAGTAAACATTATTAGTAACCATAAAAATAACTTTTAAATCGACTGAAATTAGAGACGAGGATATCATGATATCGCCTTGATTTCTGCACGCATAAATTCAACTTTCTCGGTTGTATTCCGCACGCAATACCCCAAAAACGTGGAAATTTCAGAAAATTGTCGAGATTCCCGTAATTCACAACACAGCCCCTACCAAACCTAATACCCTTGAACATAGTCGCCATGGCTACAGAGCTTGCGCTCTGTTGGCCAGGCGCACATGCCGTCTAACGCCCAAAATCACCCACTCACCACAGCCCTCAAAACCATTGCAGATCTGCGATTTTGGAATTAAGTTTGTATCCAGTTCATTGGTTATAGTGCGTTAATTTTGTGGTAGTCGTCGGATTACTGTCCTTTGTCTGTCTAGTCTTTATTTGTCTCCTGTTTGATCCATTTTGTCTTAACCCGTCGGCTTGTCCCCTTGTTCTTGTTCGTTCTGCTCTTGTTAGGTTATATCCTGTCCTGCGCTAATTAATGGTTCATTGTATAAAATATATAAGACTCCACTACACCCTCACGCTCTGCGTATGATCTCGTCATCAAGATTATTAGATTTATATTTTTCAAATTATATAAATTTGAGTGATGTATAACTGATAGCTACTGATAATTTGGTTAATTTTAAGTTACTCGGGGTAATTTTAATTTTTTGGTAACGTTAAATGCTTATAATTGGCCTAGATAGATTACGCATTTCTTAATCTGCCATTGGGATGGCTCACATGATAAGAATCAATTCAAATGACTATTACTTAATCATGGAAGATCAATTAGGCAAGCTTGGCATCTAATATAAGGCAACATGGGCTGCACAAAATCCATGAACACGGTCGGTCATGCAGTGGCAATTACTACTTGCTCTATACCAAGTTATGCTATATGTTGGGGATGAATAATAATATTTCAAGGATTTAAGTGCAAGCTCATCTTGCTCTTGAGAAAAGGAAAATGTGCAGGGCTTCTGTTGAAATTTATCATACATTCATCTGACATTTTAGACACCGTTTGGCTACTGCCTTCTTGTTAACAGGTCGGTCATCCTGCTGACACGAACTGCGTGGGGGAGCTTCTAAGCATATAACAAGGTAGTTCGAATGCAGCTTGTCTGGAGTCAGACAAGGGATATGTAGTTGAGCAGAATACTTCAAGCATTTACAGACACGCAAACTAGGTTTGATGTCCAGTAGTCGTCATCAAACAACTATGGTTGGAAAGAGAAGATCCAGTTGCAAGCAAGCTGCATGAGTCTCCTTTGAGCTCATTCCTGTTGTTCTGTGGCTGTGGTCCGTTGGCAAGACCTGTTGCGTACCTTAGCATTAGGTGAACATTGTCCAATTAAAGACTCACAATTGCAAGCCTACCGTATTTGTTTTCCATTTGATAATAGCCTGTCACACCTCCATGTCATGTCCTACTATCCCTAAGAATTCTGGGAGAGCCGTAGCGCCACTTATGGCCTTTGGTGTAGGGTTCCCCGGTTCGATCCCCTGAAGGCCACTTGCTGGGATGTAATTCTGGTATAAATTCTGGTTTGATTTAAAACTATGATTCAAACTGGAATTCTGCTCTCTCATGGTTCATTTGGAGGTGGGCAAATGAGCTTTGAGAATATCCTGTCCTTTAGAGGGGATGTTAAACTATTGGTCCCATGTACAGCGAGTCACTCTGCATATCGCAGCCAGGTTCGATAAGATTAGGGTGAAAACCCCTGACTGTTAATTTGTGTGGGATGTGTTGATTCGTTATTTTCCGCGTTTGTGGACACACAACAACTTTGATAAATTTCCTGGAATTTTTGTGATTTCCTCGTGCGAAAATTCGCCCGATTTTGTTGAACCTTCCGTGTCCCGTTTGTGTAAACAAAACATGTCCTTGTATTTTACGGTGCGATAAAGATGAATTTCTGTACTGCGAGAAATTCGCCTAAAATAAACACTGAAATTGTTTGTATTACACACCTACAGACGGAATTCGTAGTTTTTGGTGTATTTCCTCCTTCCGCATCGTGCGGAAATGCACCGAATTTATTGTATTTCGCTTACGTACGCAAATACAACCGGAAAGTTGAATTTCTCTGCGTGCGGAAATTGAAGAAGAATATCATACCAACACCACACTCATAAAGGTTCGTTGATACTCTGCATCTTCGCGTTGCGGTGAGTTGGCGTTGGCCGAAATGCAGTTTTCCCCAAGATACAGCATCAACTTTACGTTACCCCAAAGTTTAAATTCATTTGAAAACTTGATTTGCAGGGAGTTGCGGTACAAAGTTATTAGTCAGGTGGAGTTTTTGGGCACCAGCCTGAAGGCTGGAATGGAGTACGACTTTTTTTCTATTGATAGATTTTTGTTTCATTAGGACAGAAGCCATAATTTTTGGATGGGTGTGCAAAATTTGTTTACAGTGCCATTTTTTAAATTCCCAATAGGCTTGCTACGCATTCAAGCACTAAAAATCCCTTAAGTTTTTTTCCGATAGAGACAAATATCTTCGGTACTCCGTGTTTTAGCACGAGAAAGTGTTTGGTAATGTAATTTTATCGTTACATTGCCACAAAAAAACCCATATGGCTGCTCAAATTCAAATTGCTCCTCGGACACACTCATTAACATGATATTAACTCTCCATTATCCCCGTATTTCACGCTACACTTGAATACATACTTAACACCTAAAACGTGTTTCTCATGTTGTTCAAAATCTGTTACAGATCACACCTGCAGTGTGTCTTTTACACCTCTAGAATGCATTTCCACGCATCAGGACACGTCAAGTGTTCTGCACATTTTGCATTTTAGATGCCTTGATTTCCAGTGTCTAATATGCATGCTTATGCTTTACACTTATTAGATACATGTATTGATCACAGAAACCCTTTACTGGCATTTCTCTGTATGGAAATTTTTAAAATTCAATGGCAGCCAATCCAGCCGCTTTAAAAATAGTAAACTACATTATATGTGTAATTAATCTGTAGTTACATCAACTATTATTATTATAAAGGTTTAAATTAAGGTATGGGATAAGTATTTGACCATTGACATTCTTATCTGGGAAATTCTTGTTTCTTTCAACTGCAAAATGTTAAGATGGTGGCCAATTTTGCTGCCTTTCTACCTTCTTTAAAACCTAAAAAATTAGATACCTCTTTGATGTATTAGTTAAAATCACCCAAAAATGAGTATTAAAGTTTAAATAAAGTATGAGATGTATGTCTTTGGACATAAATAACTCGTATCTGTAAAAAAAACAAAAAAAAAAAAAAAAAAAAATATTTGTTTTGACCACCTGCTTAAAATTCAAAATGACGCCAATATATTAGAATATATGACAATTGTAGGTTTTAAACGATCTTAAAAGACCCCGCCCCCACACCAACAGCCATATTGACTGCCATCTTGGTCGGTAAGCTTGTTAACACACTTGAATGTCGACACGAGTTTCCTACTGGGTATAGAGCCAAGATTATGCCTCCATCAAAATACTTGATGAGTTACGGTCAATTGAATGATTTCGGGGCATATTGGAGTTTTAGGGTGGCCATATTGGATTTGGGTGGTAAGTGGTGGATCAAATCACGTCAATAACCCGTCCCAAAACATTCCTCGTGCTTTAAAATCTGATCTATTGCATACATAATGGCCATTTGAATGAATTTGGAGAGAGATATAGCGGCATATTGGATTTTCTATAAAATGCACTGCACGAAATTTTGCACACCCTCCAGAAATTATTAGCTTAGGTAATCATTGACGAAAAATCGGTCGATAGAAAAAGGTCTGTACTCCATTTCCCCCTATGCCCCCACGATTCCTCCTGACTATATCGATATATCGGCAACCAACGCACAGTAGGCCCTACAGCGAGGTGTGACAGACCGTAAGTTTCAACAAATCGGTCTCAAATGCTTATACGGGCGACGCGTCGCCACATATCCTATACTCGATTCATCTAAATATGTGACCCCGTACCATTCTTGTGGAGGTGAAAAATTCAATGAGCGCAGGACTTCTGTTAATGATGTCATTGTGAGGATTTTTAAGGCCTGAAACTACACTATTTTGTGCGTTTCCATACATGAATACAATACACCGAGGTATCTACCTCAAGCTACTCAAAGTCCTCCCTGATGTCAAGCTTGTCATGTTCGTTTTGTGCTTCTCATCCAAGACAGATCTTTCGTCCTGGAGACATCCAATGGGCAACGCAGTGGGAAGGCGCGACTTCGATGGGTGTCCACAGGGTCTGTCCTGGCGCCCAGGTCTCTTCAACGTCTGCGTCTCGGGTGTGCCGGGGGGGTGTTCGCGGTGCTCCTGCGCGGGCGGCGCGGCGCTTGGAGTGGCTGCTGAATGCTTAGTCCTTGGAGGCGTTGTTTGCAGAGGGACCTGATCGCTGTGAGCCAGTTCTTCCTTGCCACCGTGGCGCTTGGGGCTCGGCGGGCCCAGGACCGTCAGCTCTGTTTTCCGCCTTGCGGGTCGATGCGCAGAGGGAGAACTGGGCATCACTCTGGATGGAGATGGGCTGTCGCATGGCCCAACGCCGAAGTGCCTGGGCGTCACGGTGTCCGCAGCCTTACTTTCAATCAACACACCGAGGCAGTCGCTGCCGGGACGCGGTCTCGTGTCAGCCCTCACTCAGGGCTCGCAGGGCTGTATGTTGTGCATCCTTTGGCACCTTGCGTGCGTCGGCTGTTGCCTTGGCGTGCTCCGCCGCTGAATGCGCTGCGCCAGTGTGGAGTCACGGCGTGCATTCACACAGGATTGGTGTCCCGTTCTGATGATGCGGTGAGACTTGTTGGTGGTTGCCTTTTGGCGACGCCTGTGGAGTGCCTTCCGGTTCTGTCGCTGGCGCCTTCAGACGATCTTGGGGGGAGCCTTCGGGCGATCGCGCTCGCCGGGAGGTGTGGTCACCTGGAAGCCACCCCCACCACCAACCCTTTGAGGATCAGAAATTCCACGGAATCACTTTGGCATGCCCGTTCCGTGCGCTGCGGTCGCGTTCCCTGTCGATCGTACCCTGGGTCAATGACGGATGGTGTGAGCGGTGGTCGTCTCTACTTTGAACGTAAAGCAGTTTGTGGACAGCCCCATCTATCCAGCCCAAAGGCTGTGACCTTGATAGGATTGGGTCAACCTCAACAGACCAGAACTGGCGTTGGTCGTACAAAACACTTCCTTCCCAAGATCGGAGTAGAACCTTCACCCAACTGCGTTTGTGGGAGAGCCACAACCATTAGCCACATCATAGATGACTGGAGCTACAAGCCCAAGAGGATTCCCCGCCTGATCAACCTGGATGATGAAACTATCCGCTGGTTAAAGACGGATCTCCACTGTTGATTTGGACTTGCACGAGAACGAATACAATTGTATTTAGTGGAGTTATCTGACCAGATTGTCCCTCCAAGAATAATCCGATGTGGCACTTGCATTTGAATTCTTTATTTTTCCCTCTCCGACTAATTGAATGGGTCCCAACTCAGGTGACAACGTATCAACCGAATCGCCTATAATGTAGCCCAATCTTTGTGATTTGGAAATAGTTTGATATTTTGTAATTTTAATCTTTTAACGTATATTTAATAATTGCTAAGCCAGTCAGATACAATACAAATTCCGTACAGATAGCACGTCGTTAGCATATTCTTTCACTGTCGTATTACCAGTGAATTGGATTAAAAGAATAAGATGTAATGCTCGACTCGACGCGACGTGTATAATATTTGAAGACTGATTTAAGAAATAAAGTTTGGCAATTGTATTTGGTATGTTGCCAGGAAAACAGTTCCGGCTCTGTCGACTCCATTTCGCCTTTTATCAGTGCGCCACGTTGAACTATATTAGTTGTGTCGCTCTTTGCAGGGGGTAGGACACCGACCTGCTCGTTTGGGCATTGGATTTTCCAACCCGTAATTTGGGGACTGTTCGTGCATTTAACTATGACACGCCTGAGTCTCGTGAATTACAAAATCACTCTTAAACCTTGTCAAAAGATCTTAGTATTATCAAGATATTAGGAAAAAATTATTAATGTCAAAATCCGTCGAGTTAGTGGATTAACCTCGCTGGCAAAACATTGTACTTTCCAATAACGGTCATTTACGATTTAAATATTCGTGACCAGGCAGTCTTCAGTAAATGGGGCGCACCACTAATTCATCCACGTTTTATGTAATAACGCAAATCGGCTAAAAAAGTGCAGGCTTAGACAAGATCTACTGGTCATTTCTTCTTTTCTTCATAACGGGAGCGCAAATTGCATGATATTCACATGGACGATAGAAATTGATGTCAACATTGCAAACTTGAGAAACGAAATCAGGTTCATCGCAAACCCAAGATAGGGCCGCGGATGTGCACGGGTGGTCATTCTAGATATGAGTGATGCGGTGGTATTAGCTATTGCCCTTTAATAGAAAATAACGTGAAAAGGTAAATGTCAACAAACACCAATCCAGCAAATTTCTAAAATCTTCAAGAAAAAGCGCTTTATTTTGAACCAACACCAAACACGATATCTCAAGTATTGCAGGGTGTTTTGTTATATAACCGGAACCCGTACAAATTGCGTGTATTCATGGCGAGCGCCATTAGTGGTGCGCTCCCTTATAAGACGCTTTATGATCGGACGTTCTAGTTGGTAATACTACTAAATACCTGCAAATATTTGATTTCTTGAGAGAGGGTTATGATTTGTAATTCGGGAAAAAAACTGTGGCGTGAGTCTCAAATGCACTTCAATATTTAATGTAGATTTGCTCAAGCAGAGATTTAGTGCTAAATTTTCAAAATGTACATCATGCTTGTATAGAACCCTATCAAGTATGACAGTAGGCCCCCCCCTAGCTATAGGCTAGCTGCATATCACATGTCTAAAGGCGAATCAAGGTTTTACCGATCGCCCCTGTTGTCATTTAATATAACCCCTTTTTTAATGTTTTTTCCTGTTAATGTGCATGTTCTTTTTGATGTACCCCGTCAAATACAAGAGTTTTGGTGAAAAAAAATCGGTTAAAAACATCTAAAAATTCCAACGAGAAAGTGATTACGGGGCGGGATTGGGTGACACGACAAGCAGTGCAGAAGACCATTGCACTTAGGTGTTAAAATATATTGTTGCGGTTACCAGTTCGCTCCATAACATTAATAGGTCACATATATTAAAATTAGAGGTGCCTCTCAGAACTTTTTCCTAATCGAACCCTCCAAAATGGTTCTAAGTTAGACCTAAAGTGGATGTCCCATTGCATAACTTGAGAAACAACTCAGGTTTTCATCGCAACCCAAGATACGGCCGCGGATGTTCACGGGTGGTCATTCCTAGATATGAGTGAAGCGGGGTGGTAAATTTAGCTATTGCATTTTGTATAGGAAATAACGTGAAAAGTAGGATGGTCAACACCAGATTCCAGTCAAAATTTCTAAAATCTTCAGAAAAAAGGTTTATTTTGATACCAAACACGATATCTCAAGTATTGCAGGGATTGTTATTATAACCGGAACCCTAGTACCAAATTGCAGTGATTCCTCTGGGAGCGCCTTTAGGGTAGGCGCTCCCTAAGTCTGTGTGTAACCGTTCGATATGCTTAAGAGCGCCTCCTACGGTAAGTCTTTGAAAAAGACTAGGCCCCGGAAGTTGATGCCGTTTTTAATTCCGCTTGTTAGCTGTTGGTTTGCATGTCCTACACCCCCTGCTCTTTGGAAAAAACGGCGGTTTGGCACCTACTTGTACAGGAAATTGGCTAGAATCTGTTTTTGTTTTTCAAAAGTTGTTTTCACTGGTACGTAATGGTTTGTTCATATTAAATTCTTTTTTTTTTTTTTGGCATGGAGGGGAGATCACACTCATTAATTATAACAAATGTCCGTTGTTTTGTGATGTATATGGACTTGGCGAGAGTTTTTGGAATTAGGCCTATTTCGATACTATTTCCTGAAATCAGACCATATCCAGAAGGCCGAAAATAATCCCATATTGGCGGCAAATGATCATATTTTTTTGATACACCCACCCTTACCTTGCTGGTAAAACTATAGTTCTCCAACCATTAATTTCATGAAAGCATTTTACAGGCACCATGATTTTCTAGAACCCTGTGGCTTAACATTTTCTGAAGAAAAAGTTTTCTTTAGAATAAATCAGATTTTTTGTTAAACCCTGTAAAAGAGTGAAAAAATACTCTCCGGAAGAGGGGGGAATTCGTTCAATTCACTACAAAAGAAGTGAAATCATTCCAAAGAACTGAACATCAGTCCTAAGATTGAAAATCAGTTAAAATATAGTAAAATATAATCTGTAAAGAATTGCTTGTTATCGGTAATCTATCCTATTTAACGAGTGAATTTATTGCACTGTACCAATATTTCAGAGTGCCTGTTTTTTGTAGAGTATTTTCACTCTTTGGGAGTGAAGTTTCACTTCTTGCGAATCTTACTCACGCTTTTGGAGAGTGAACTTAACTCCTTCTTCCAGATATGCGTGCTAAAACCTATATTGGGTAAAAATTAATGTTCTTTAAAACAAGTTGCCACAACCAGTGGCGTGTAACATCAAGAGAGAAAAAATGCACATAGTAAATCTGCCTAATTCAAGCAACATGTGGCCAACAGTTCCAACCAGTCAGTGCGCCCCCACCTTTTTGCATCGCCAGCAAAAGAACCATATAAGATGGAGCTCAGTATGGACCAATGGCCACCGCCGCGGGGGGACTGGGAGCGGGGCCTGGGGATATGGCCCGCGGCTTTTGAAAGAGCCTGGCCTTCCCACTCTTCAAAATTAAAGGCCATGACCCGATCGCGAATAGGTTCGTCCACACCCCGGATTTTACCGAAGTGGAAAATATTTTGGTATCTGCGACGAACGCTACTATTTTTCTCATCTACCCTGTGAAATCTTAGGACTAAATGATGTTTGGATGTTATGAACGAAAATGTTCACCATTTTGGTCGACCAATATTAGGTTTACACAGTACTCTATGGGTTTTACAAAATCACGTTTCTAACTCCCACATAAAACGGATCGAAATATCGTCGCGAAACTTTACATGAGAGGTTTTGGGGCCAAGATCAATCAAGATAAAAACCTGACCATCCCCCTTTAAATAGAGTTATTTTGTTCGCCCTTTTATCAATATCATAATGATTTCTCCTAGACATGTCATTACCCATTTAAATTAAAGGCGGGTGATCTGATATCATGGTCCGTGTTTTAATGTTTTCTCCCTTCACATAGAATCATATCACAAAAATCATCTATTACAAATATTGAGTTAAATCTGATCAAGTCGTTTGGATATGTGAAGCAAAAAAGTGTTACTAAATTGGCCCATAGGATAGTGTGTTAATAATGTGGGTCGGCCATATTTGGAGACGTTTTTGTTCATAAATTAAAAGGAAACGTTTCCTGGGCCACTCTATTCAAAATTACATGATATTTTATCAGAGGGGCGATTTTCAAATTTCAATCACGATTTTCGAGGTTCGGATACGAGTTTTGAGTTTCCGTTTCGAGTCACGATTTTCGAGTATCGAGTCACGAATTTTTACGAGGTTCAAATTTTCGAGTTTCAATTTCGAGTTTCGCGATTCACGATTCGATTTTCGAGTTTCAATAATCGGGTTATCGAGCCACGACTTTTCGAGTTTCAATTTCGAGTATCAAATCACATTTCCGAGTCTCGAGTTACGATTTCCGAGATTTCTAGTTCACGATTTCCAGTTTCGAGTCACGATTTTCGAGTGTCAATTTTAGTTTTGATTCGAGGTTCTAGCCACGATTTTTCGTGTTCGATCACGCATTTTCGAGTTCGATAACTCTTTTCGAGTTTCATTTCGAGTTTTTAGGCCGATGTTCGAGTTTTCGAGTCACGTTTTCGAGTTTCGAGGTACAATTTTCGAGAATCGATTTTGATACTATAAAAAAAAAAAAAACAAAAAAAAGAAACAAAAAAAAAAAAAAAATTCCAAATTTGAATAATTCGAGTCACGTACGTTCATATTTCCCGTAGACAGTGCCGGAAGTAGCTCAGTATGATCATTTAGAATTGGGTCTAAGTGGACATTCTGGATCGAAAAACTCAGCTGTTGGGTAAAAGGTCATTAAGAGGGCAAGTTGGCATAAGACGAAAATATTAAAGCGCTGTTGTGCCACTGGTCCATCGAAATTGTTTTGAGTGCATGCAGTCTCAAAAGACAATTTTACTACGATTTCAAGACCTTTCTCTATATCCTTATTTGCACCCTCCGTACAGATTGTTAATTGGTTATGCTGTATAACGACTATTACGTTCTTTTCAGGCATTAAAATTTGATGTTATCACTCTCAGTTTTTAGTGATCTGGAAGATATATTTCATTTGCAGTGGGGTAGATCGGCAACAAAGTCAGTTAAGCGTAAGCCAAGAATGCCCAAGATTTCCCCCTGTACTGTAAATTATTTTAAACAAACAGTTGCGGAACAATGTAAGTGTTGCCAGGTTTGTTTTTTTTCTACATGTACACTTTTAAGTTGCTTAAAGGCATTAATGTTCTCATTTTGTCAGACGATAGCACCTTTTTGTGCACTTCTTTAACAGTAGTATGGTAATCCCACAAAACAATACCAACTAAATTATTATAAGTTTAATTAGAACAAATCATTCCATATTAGCGATTTTTTTTATTTAAAAAAAATGAGAACAAAAAGTTCCAAACGGCAATACCATTGCTGCTATCTATCCAAAGTCGGTATCTCTCTCATATTAAGATCAGATGAACACAGGCACAGACGTGGGAAGTCAACGGAAGAAGCAATCGGGGGCCATCCTCGGGACGACTAGGCGCTACATCCTTTCTGGTCATGTCAGTAGTCCTCGTTCATCTATCCAACAGCCACTGGCTAATTATACTAGCCTACAGTGGTGTTTTTTATTGATGCGAACAAGTATTGCAATACCAAGTCTATCACCTATATGGTTTTAATGGTTTTTCTTTCCTAAGCGTCGTAAGTGTATATCACAGTTTTTTGACACGTCAGTTGCAACTTCAAATATATGGTCTAGGAACAACTTTTTGTTGGCGACATGATACCACCCCTTAGTACATCAGTTTTTTCGAAAACAACGAGTTTCTTATATTTTAGGAGTTACGCAAATATTGGACCTATCGATGTTAAATAGGCTCTAGTCAGCGTATAGAGTGTAACAATTTGGCAAATGTTCCCAATGTTTGCGAAACATCTAAATGTGCACACTCAAACGTTGGTTAAAATACTGGTTAATACTTTCTACCAAATATTGGGCAACGATTTACATCGTTATTTCCATTTTAACCTATAGTTTAAAATGTAAACTGTTTGCAATTCTTAACCGGACTGTTTATCCAGAATGCCTCATACTGCGACTGTGAATCCAAGTTTGGTACAACTGTACTATGAAATGCTGATTCAGAGATTTCGACGAAATATATTTTTGTGTGTAAATGAAAATAGTCATCTAGAACTAAAGATACTCATCTATAGAGGCCATCTCAATTCAACTTTAAAAAATTTTAACAAAAGGACTTTTGGTAATTCGTGAAGGGCTTATATGTGAATTATATGAAAAAAATTGTCCGCTTCTGGCAGCTGCGTTGGACAGATATTCAAGGTCAAAGGTCAATGACTTTATAAGGCATATCGTGGATCATAACTCCTCACCATTTGTCTAAAAGCACAAATTTGAGGTGTCTATACCAAGTTTTTGGGATCAACAAAACAACAAGTAGCATATAGGAAAAATGATCAAATGCGCCATTCCTGATTTTCAAAATAGTATGGCACTATTTGCATGAAATTGTAACTTAAACGCGTCCCCTCAACCATTTTAAAGGTGTGTTAAGAACTCCCATGGATTCTTGTTTCAAGCCTCTGACCCATGGATTTTGGTACAGATGGATTGGTAAGTTTTCTTTGCCATGATATCAAAAAAGTTCAATAGGCCTCTATTTGGCGTTCATCAAAAAAGAAGTTTTAATGAAATAATAATCATGGGAAACTTGATTCTCCGATGTTGCTAACAATAAGCCAATTTCTAGTTGAGTTAAAAAATACAGGAATGTGTGATTTGCTATAGGTTTTTGTGGTGATTATGAAAGGAAATTTTTTAAACATCACCTGGAGGGTTAAGTGCAAGCATATAATTTTGATTCGAGTGAAAAGAAAATATAAGGTGGCAACTATCCCTTCCTCCAAAACTGATATTGTCTACCGCTACAAAGGTTAAGGTGGCGTGAAAGTTATTTTGTGCTAGAAATAAAAGAAAATGATGGACCCAAGATTAGATGCAGCCATTGGTTTCAAATTATGAGGTTTAGCTGGCCGATGACAAACTTGTTGGCCAGTGGTAGGTAAACACCGACCTTCCGCCCCCAGGAAGACAAAGAATTACCTCAGACTCAATGGTGGACTTTTTACTCATTATGAGGCAAGGAGTCCCATTCAGCCTACCTGTGGCCTATCAAACACCATGACAATGGATGCGTTTTTAAAACACCCTGACGACGGATGCCTTTAAGTTGGGCGGGGGCTCACCTCCTAACTCTTCGGGAGACGGCCGCCCGACCCCGCTTCCGTGGCTTCGTCACCACATAAACGCATTGAGTTAATTGTTCGCTGTCTTTCTGGCATTGTGGCACTGGCTCCCGTGGTCAGGGGGAAGGTAATTGTCCGCTGCGACAATAAGAAGGTGGTGTGACATAAAATAAACAAGGAAGGGGGTGTGATCAGTCCCAGCCTATGCAGGAGATTTCTTTGGCTATATTGGGTTGGCTGACGAGGATTGGGGAAATCGGACTAATCGCTCCCATTTTCGGGAGTGGCAATGGAGTCCCTAATCTCAGACACCTGTCAGCCAAAGTCAGAGGGCCGTCGGTGGAGTGGCAGCTCTCTTTGCAGTTTGCCGCACGATCTTCTAGATGGTTGACCGTCCACACGTGTATCTGTTCGCCTCAGTCAGATTGTGGCAAATTAGGGGCCTACTCTTGGAAAACCCAGATCCCCGGGCAGTCTGGGATGCCAGGCAGCGGACCGGTCAGGATTGATAGCCTAGCTTGATCATAGCTTCTCCAGGTTGTCATGATCCCCAAAGTCCTCGAGTGGCTCGGTCTCGAGACTGCCTGGTCCTGTGGTAGCCCATTATGGCCACGGCAGCTGTGGTTTCCATGCCGCTAGATCTGATTGTAAGGGAACAGATCCATCTTCCAAAGGGAGGGGACCTGGTAAGAGGTCCTCCAGCCGACGTGTTCGTCCCAGAGTGCAAAACCCATGCTCCGAACCTGTCTGGTGCATTTCTGCAGACTGTACACTGAGGTGGGCCTTTCTGAACAGGCTGCCATTGCTCACTGTTCAGGCAAATTACACTAGAGCAGTATAGGGATTACCATGCAATGTGTGCCGATAGAGAGTTCGATCCATGCAATTTCTGAGACCGTAGACCAGTTGGCAATTTCCAAGGAAAGTCTTTCAGGAGTGGGTTTAATTTAGTGTCCTGACTGTCCGAGGTTTCTTTTTACGAACAGCCAGCAGGCCAGACCCGTAAAGGGTCGGGCTGGCATGACGGGTTTCTGTCAGTCCCCTCTTGTCCATTCTGGTGTGAAGTATGTTTACGGATCCTCCCCGGTTCGTAGCTTATTCCGGAGTGGGATTTGCCATTGGTCTTGCCATTCTTGGTGCTTGGTGTCGGAACATTTAAACCCAACCGAAAGATTGTCTTCTGGATCTTCCTAGTGGCTGTGGCTTGCGGTGTGTCGCTGTGGCCACAGGGGGTTCGGATATACATGCCTTGTCTATACGGACGAGGCCCCACCGCTTTGAGCATAAGGAGGTCTCTATTCTTCCACATGCAGGCTTTTTGGTCAAGAATCAGACTCTTTCTTTTACCCCGAAACCGGTGTTTTGACCTCGGTCTCACCATATTGCAGAAGGGTTGCAGACAGCTCAGAGAAGCCTGCAGCAAGGATACATTGAGCCATCTGGATTTCCTCATTCATCTGAAACGCACACAAAAACCAAAGATTTGGCTGACTGGCTTCTTGGTTATGGCATTCTATAAGCGGCCGTCATCCCGACATTTTGGACAATGGCGGTTGGAGTTCTACTTCCCCCTTCCACAATTCTATTTGATGCCTGTGTTAGTCAAGCGGAGAGGGGTGTCACTGTTCAATCCCTCTTGGATGATCGACCTAGCACTTGACAACCAGGAACATTAGGCACTATGGAGTGGGGCGTTGACGTGCGTTGGCGTTGGTAAAACCTTCCTGCGAACCTTCCTGTTCCGATTCCTCCTGCCGACCTATTAAGCCATGTCAGTGGGCAGTGGCGTAACAGGGGGGGCAAAGGGGGGCAGAGTGCCCCCTCTGACTAAATCTTGAGGTGAAATCAGGAAATAAAACACTGAAATTCATTTAAATCAGGCCCTTTTTCAGATTCTTTTTGGCCATGCGGACCTTGTACAAATTTTTGCTTGTGATCGGGACTTTGGTTTTTGCACCTACCGGAAATTGCCCCCTCGGAACCACTGGTCTGTATATGGCGCCTGTGCAGGTGGTATTCATTGCAAAAGTAAGGTTGTGGAAGGAAAGTAGCATCTAGTAACAGTGTAATTTTTCACATTGAGGATGATACCTACCTTCCACGACCTTATTGCGCTCACGCAATTTGTTTATTCTCCGATCTCAAGAAGGTCGTTGGAAGGTTTGTCCTGTGTTTGTTTGTTTGTTTGTTTGTTTTTTTTAAGAGAGAAACATTTTGGGAAGGGCGATCACACATCGCGCCGCTTGATGTGGTCCTGTGATATTTGGTGCGTTGCCATGACTATTTCAGGAGGTTGGCCATGTAGGCAGGGGTACTGGGGTTTATAAAATATTTAGCAAAAAGGTCTATCACTAGTACCACACTATCAAATCTCACAGGACCTCTCAGTTCGAAGATCTGTCCAAGAACAATATTCACTGATTTGAAATAATATTATATTATGCTGTTTTTCATTATTATGTAATATTAAGGGTCAAATATTGTTGTTTACTCATTTGTTACAGACTGACGAATCTACGTTGAGAAAACTTGTAAAATCGATTAAAAGTGCTTCTATGCTGAAAAGCACTATGGCTGCATTTGTAAAGCCTCAAAATGTTTGTTTTTTAATTGACCCCAAAACATGTTGTATAGAAACCACCTTTTTGCTTCTAGGCCATTTAGCTGAGCTGTTATGACCTTTAATATCTAACCAACGCAGCAACTTTTATTAGAATTTGTTCCATGTTACAACAAACAACAAAAAAAACAAATCCAAACCCAGCAGGGCAACCCCGGACCCACCCCAGCCCCCACAGACCACAAGAGGCCGACCTCCCAGCCCTCCCACCCATCCGTGTGCTCGCAGTGCCGCTCCGCCGCAAAGGCAACCCCCGCCCAGCCAGGCACACACACATATCGGGCTGTCCCGCCCGTAGGGGAAACCCGTCACGGCGACACTCTGGCACCAATCCCCCCAGAAACGGAGCCGCGCGCGCCAAAGTATGTGGGGCACCCAGGCTTCCCGTGGAAACCCGATTGGGGCCCCCTCCGCCTGGGCCTAAACACCTCTCCCGCATCGCCGCCACATCGGACTAGCGGGTTCCCGACGTTGTATAACCGGCGTCGTCGTGCCACGAATACGACCTCCCGGCCCGGTATATGGGGATGCCCAAAACCCCCAAAAGGGGGCAGACCGCGAGCAGAAGGGGCAATAAACCTCAAGGTTTCAACCCAAGGCCAGCACACGACCTGTCCTCGCGGGAATCCCCCCGATCGAAGAGCGGTCCCGGGGGGGGGTACCCCGCCCAAGCATAAGTGAAAGCCCCCAAAGGAGAACGAACGTTCGTGGCCCGCCCCACGATGTACCGCGAATCAAGGCTCCTTCTCCCCCCGGGGGCGAGTGGCCAAAGCCCGCTTAGCAATTACCGAGAGAGGACAAACAACGTGCGCCCCGCACAGGCCCCCACACCCTGCGTTGACGCCGGACGGCCCGGCGTAGCACGACCCTTCGTGGTGAGCTGGAGGGAAACGCCGGGATGGTGGGGGGTTTGAGGGTTCGTATAGGGGGACGGGTGGCCCCACAAAGCAGGGAGGTCACGTTAGACCCCCCCCGGAGTCGCACCGCGCCGCACGTACTGGGCAGGAGAAGTGCCTCCACTCATAGCCGAGGAGTAGACCGAGAGAGGTCTTCCGCGCTACGGACAGGCCTATCCCCAGACACCGCCCACCCCGCGCTCAGGACGCAGGGCATCAGGCACCCCAACATGTATTCCTCCCCCCATTCCTCCCGCGCATTGTCCCCGTCTTCCCGTTTTCGTATCTTCTATACGTGACAAGAAAGGAGTAGGTCGTGTATTTCTTCTTTATTATCATTTATGTGTGCGGGTTGTGTTGTGTAGTTTTTTTGTTTTCTGAATCGGGGGGAGCGTAGAGTTTTTCCTTGTTTTGGATTCTTTCGCTTTTTTGTTTGTGAGGTAAAACGTTGGTTTTGTTTGTAGTTTCGAGTTGGAGTATCTGCTAATTGTAAGTGTGTGATGGGATGGCGATGGTGTCCCCTTAAGCCTATATCCGGTCCTCCTCAATTTGTATTCTCCACCCTCAAGAAGGTTGTTTGAGGGTTTTGTTTTTTATTTTTTGTAATGTAAGAAATGGTCATTTGGGTGAGCAAGGGCTAATCACTGCGCCCTGTGATGCAGTTTCAGGAGTTGCCTTATTTTCAACATGGTAATGAGGGCTTCTGAATTGTGGGTCCAAATTAAATATTTGTCCCAAAAAATGGTTTATTTAGTTACATATAATCACACAATTTTACAATAGTATTTTGGCTGTGTTTCATTCATAATTAATGGTCAATGTTTTTTTGGGTTGTGATACTTGTGTACAGACTGACGAGTTGGCTAATTAACTTGAAAACGTGGAAAGGCTTTCTATTTCTATGCTGAAGATATGAATACTTCATTTGTAATCCTCAAGACTGTTTTTAGATGTGCTTATTGACCCCAAAACCTGGGTATAGACAAAACCATCTTTTTGCTTCTAGCCAAGTTGGTATGAGCAGTTATCACCCATCATAACGCCGTTAAAGGTCATTGACCTTTGAACCTTGAATATCGAACCAACGCACAACTAGAAAAGGGAGGTCGGGACAAATTGTTGGTAATGTATTCGATGATAGGCCTACCAGAATATACAAAGAGTCTTTTATAGAATTTTTCAGGTTGTATAGGACATGGGTCATATGACGCTCTACTATTCCCTTGCTTTCATTTATGGCCACCTGGTATTTAAATTAATCCAAAAGCTTCAATGCAGTATTTTTTGTTTAGAGGGCCCATGTTTTTTCCGCACTGTAAAAAAAAAATACTTGTAAATTTTACAAGGAAAATCCTGGAAGCATTCTGCCAACAAATTACCGTAAAAATTACATTATATACTGTAAAAATTAATTAACAAAACATATAAAAACATATATAGTTTTGGTGATTATTAATAAGAGATTGTAAATGGTGTGGAGAATAAAAAAGCACGGACGAACAAACCCCTACTTTGTAGGCTATCAACAAATTTTTACTGTGCATATACGGTTAAATTTACCAGTTTGGTTGTACTATATTACATCAACTGTAAAATATACAGTAAATTTGAACGAAAACCTGTAAAACCTGTAATTTTACAGGATTTGTTTGGTGCAGAATTGCTGCCAATTTATTTTCCTTAAAATATTACAGTATTTTTTTTTTTCCTGTCAATTTAGTACTTAATCGTATAATTGAAATTCCTACTTGTGTATAATAAATGTTGACTGCCATTATAATTCGAATAAAGGCTCCCCTTTTAAATTGAGTCATATGGCCTGGAACTGAAAACATAAAATTTTACAGTAATTTTTTTTATTTTTTTTATTTTTTGCTTTTTTTAAGTTTTTTACAGTATTTTACTGTAATTATCACTATAAATTTGTACAGTTGGGCGATCGGCGACTCGCATCGTCCCCACAACCCCTGCAGATTTACCAGAAGTGGCAAAATGTTGGTATCATCTTGAAGAAGATATGTAACTATTTTTCCTCATTGACCCTATGGAATCTTAGGTCTAAAGATGTTTGGTTTGGAAAGTCATGAGTCGACAAATGTGGGCCCATTTTGTTCGTGTTACGTAGTATTTAGAGCTTCTAAAATTGCGTTTTAGCTCTCACATCAACGGATTGAAATATTGGCGCGAAATTTAACAGAGGGGGGTTTTTGGTGGTTGCAAGCCCTTCTATATACTTAACTCGGGCCATCTCCCTAACCAGCTTACCTAGAACTCTTATCATTTTGTAGCTTTTTACTACCTACTTCACTAAAATTATTCCAAACTTTGTTTACATTATTATTTAAGGTATCTTTAAATGATATGATTGAAACAGTGTTTATATTTACCAAACTCTTTCGAACTGACTGTCAGGCATATGATAGTCTTTGTCCCTGTGTACATTGGACCGATCCTAACCTCCCCTCCGAAGGACGAGGTATGTTCATGGTTCGTTTGCTCATGTCCCCAAGTAACAAGAGAGAATTATATTATTTGCGTAAAGTGCATCTACAAGCCGCTTAAAAATTCTTTTTAAGTGTCTGTTTTTCACCAGAATAAATACAAGGTTTGATATACTAATTTATGCAATTGCGCGACAAAATTTGGGCATTTTGAAGTTGTAAATGACTTATTGTTGCTTTGAAGATCATAAGCCTTTACATTTAATGGTTAAATAAAGGCATCAATGAATAGCTTTAAACAATTAGTATTTGGTAAATTCATAGCTGTATGTTGTTGTACCAAAATCAACTGAGCAGTAATCTGAAAACCTCTTGGCAGGACTCCCGGTGGGTATTGATGTTGTCGGTGTTGTTGTTTGGTGTTTATTAGTTTATTATTATTACCTTATTTTTTCTAACAAATGGAAGTACAGCTAATTGCATAATTGTGACCACTCGCACAGCCTCTTCTTGAGAACTTCCGCCCCTTTAATAACTTCATCCCAAAATTTAACACTTTGCGTGGATGAGTTCGTCTCATCCCAATCCTCGTCCCTTTTGGGATTTATCGAGTTTGAACTTCACAATGACATCGGCCCCCTGGAACGTGAATGAAAAAGATAGACGGTTGGGAGAGAGATACGGAGTAGGCAATTTTCGATTCCGCTTTTCATCAATTCCCCGGGGGGTCTGCTTCATGATCAAGGAAGCAAATAGTGTGCTCCGCACACAGCTTCATCGGTTTTATAAAGTGTGCAACGTCAGCCCGGATTAACTTGACGGGTCAAGTGAAATTTGGGTAGCAAAAAGTTGTTTCCTCCTGTAAAGACATTAAAAAGAATATGCGTTGAAAAGACACTAACACTCAATTCTAAGTGTTCTTTTTTCATTCACTCTTACCGTGGGGATACCGATGTTTTTTCATCTCTTGCTCCTCTAAGGTAGAAAGACGAAACTACATGTTAATCGTGTAGCCTTTGGAAATCGTCATAGAGCCTTAACGCCCATAGACCAGTGTATTAATTTGGTCCTGCGAAGAATATTGTTTATTATTTTAAGTAATGTTAATCGCAATAACAGATTAAAACCAAAAGAAGTTATTTAGCATTTAATGTTAACAAGATTCATGCATGTCATGTGTTTAATAGTAGATTCAAAGCCCATCGTGTCCCACCGCGGGAAAAAGATTCACTTGGACAGCGTCATTACTTGGGAAGGGGCCGAATATGGGCTCGATTCACCTTCTTCCTGAACGAACTAAGATCCTCTCGCCTTTCATGTATACAGAAGGGTACAAAGACTTTGTTCCCTCTAGTCCAAAACTACGGCGGGAGCTCAAGCCTCAAAGTCAGCACGTTCAACTCACCTGTTCCTGAAATACTATTACAAGCAAAACGGATTAGTCAGATTGGTGTCAAAAAGGTTTTTGAGAGTTATGTAGCTATATGCATTTACGGTTGACTTGAATGATTTCCATTAAAGCACATATTGATTTTCTGTGCTAGTGGACTATATGTTTCAATAGAATTTTACTTTTCATCCACTGCAATCCCCTCATTCAATGCATTACCTCAAAAGTACTCGATGGTGACACGATGGGTATGAACCTACTAAAAAAAAAAAAAAAATAAAATGTTGTCACTTCGTGACTCGATGCAATGCATAATCGTGTAGTAAAACACACAACATGCAATAACAAGATGAAATATTTTTGTGTCTCAGGTTGACCGGTAGTAGTTGTGCGTAAACGACCGGGGCCATCATAGGTTTGTTGCAGCCCCACCTATTCCAATCTTCTGAAATAAAATGTTAAGCGTCTAGAAAGACCTTGTTCCTTGACCGGGTACAGCCTTGTAAAACTCATCTTAATGGTGTTTACTTTGGGCTCTAACGCGCTCAATGTATCGGGGCAGAAAATGCTAATTTTACGGAGGGATGCTGATAACATCCAATACTAAAAGCCGTTTCGTAATGTACTCCCAGCCCTACATCTTAAGACCTCACGTATAGTCTTGCTTATCAAAACAAGTTGTATTTGTGTGCGCTGATTTTGTTATGTGTTTTTGTTTTTTGTGTATTTTTTGTTGCTGAAAAAATAAGACTCGCAAATCACATATCACATGTTTTTTTCAGTATTTTCATATATATACATTATTTGAGTGGATATCCGGTTTCCTGTTTTATATTTTAGAGGAAATTTCGAGCGAACAAACTAAGTTTCATATGACACTACAATATTGCATCTACCACCGAAACCCTCAAAGTTAAGGAAGGGGTACTTTTCCTAGTTACAGTGTTGCATGCACGCCTCAAACCCTCACACCATCTCCGATATCGCCTTTAAGTTCAGGTATAGCGCGGTGTCGCACAAGGGAAGTTATATAATAAACCAAGCTGAAATTAAGTGGAAATAATTATTGAAATATCAAAACTAAACTGCTGAAGCAACAAAATGAACCACTCGGATGCTATGATATTTGGCGAAACGGTCTATACATCGTCAATTATTGCCGCAATTAATTCAACACACGTAGTACACACTCTGCGCGTTGCTTGAATTAAAAAATACTGTGTTACTCAGTTAGGCGAATCAGGCAGACATCGATTGTAATAAATGACACTAGAATTAGAGATGAATGCGAAACGTTTTGGATTTCATATAGTATTAGGAATAGCGCGGTATTGACTAAGAACAGACAAGCCTTATGGTTTATGAAATACCGTGAAGACCTTTATTGTTTGATTTGAGATGATGAAAAGAGCTATTCTATAGTACAACAAAATGTTTGCACAGGTTTTAATGATAAAGCGAGATTTGAAGATCTTAACAATTCAAGTCGTCGTTCTTTTCTTATTTGAAATTATGAACCTGGATAAATGATTTGTTTTCTGTTCCCTTCACAAGTTCTCTATTTATTCGTCTTCGTCTTCGGTCGTCGTCGTCGTCGTCAATCTCGTCATCATCATATCGCATCAAATCAATCAGCATCATCAATCGTCGTCCAGCGTCGTCGTTCGTCCATCGGTCATCATCATCGCCTGCTTTGGGTCGTCGACAAATCGTTACGTTATTTCTGTGTAATCGTTATCGCGTCTTCCCTATCAAATCGCTACGACAGCCAACCATCATCGCCTCATATCAGCAATTTAACATTTGGTGATTACCATCATCATTATTATAATTGTCGTCGTCGTCGTCATCATCATCATCATTATCATCATCATAGTTGTTATCACTGTCAGCAGTATCAGTTTTACGTTACAGCGACGCTTATCAGTAAAAGTTACTAAAACTGGTTATTTTAATACATATGAAAATAAAACGTGATGGATTATTTGCACAACATACGTCCTATATTAAGTGCTCAAAAACTCTAACCACAATGAGCTTATGAATTAATAGGTTCTTATCACCATTTATGATGTCCTTGTTGATTACTTACCAGCTGTTACTTAACCGTTTACCACTTAAGACCAAATTTGCGATTTTGGTATTTGAATTAAAGATAGTCAACTAATTGCTTAGTTCCGAATTTCGCTCGCATGTCTTTTTGAAGTATTTATGTATAGTACACTATAGCTCCATAAGGTAGCGTGTATTCAATAAGGAAGTGATGTGAATAACCTCCTATACACATGTTTTTGTATTTTTTCAAATGAGAAAACAATTAAACAAAACAAAATACGCGAATTTAAGTTATTACATGAAAGGTGTTAATGATACAAATTTCTCCAAGTCTTAAGTTCAACGGGGTGAGTCTCGGTGAGCCATAGCAACGAGACTGAAACTCTTATGTTTAATCTTTAAAGTTAGCAAAAGGCCTACTTTCAGTTGTAAGAAATTCTTTAATATCTTTCTTCCTAGTAAGATCATTTTCGAATTAATTTAGCTTTAAGTTAGTTATAGGTGTTAGTTGTAGTATAAGTTTTAGTTTTAATTTAAGGTGTAGGTTTAATGTCAGTTTTAGCATCAGATTTAAATTTAAGTTTTAGTTCTAATGTTAGTTTTAGTATCAGTTTTAGGTTTAATTTTTGGTTTGTTTTCATTTTAGTTTAGAATCAGTTTAAGTTTTTGTTTTTCTGTATCTGCTTTTGGTTTAGCTTTTGTTGTTGTTGTTTCTTAAACTTTGGGGATAACTCTGTGCAAAGAAAACTTCTACAAACTGTGAGAAATAGCAAACGAGTGTACAGAAACTTAGTTCTCAGTCTGTCTCGTGACGTTCTATATTCACGACCCGAAGCGGGGCGGATGTACTCATAGTGCAAGTCAAGCCTGTTCTTTTCATACAATATTAATACATACAGAAAGCGCTGAAGTTGTATTAAATTAGAGGGAAAATAGAGAAAGAGAACAAAATCGAGAGACAGACAAAGACAGACAGACGAAGGCAGAAACACAAAGACAGAAAGCATGAAAGACAGCAAGACATTGATAGGAATGAAAAGGAGCGAGAGAAACTATGAGCTAGTAAAATCTCAATTCCCTTGGCACAGTTCAGTAGCTTTATTTAACCAATGTATTTAGAAAATACACCCCTGGTTTTTTGGGTATGATATATGATACCCAGATCACACAAGGTCAGTTCATGTCAATATATGTACAAGTACGCCCAATGAACTGTGTACTTGGTAGATGAGCTTATTGTAACTCATAGTGAGATGAAAACAAGGAGATACAGAGACAAAGATACTGAGAGACAGGTACTGAAAGAATGATAGACAAACAGAAAGACAGCGACAAGGACAGGGAGGAAGAGAAGGGAGGAAGGGAAAGAAAGAGGGACAGAGGGAAGGAGAAAGAAGGGGAGAGCGAAAGATAGCGCGATAGAGGTAGAAATCGCAGTCACCATGGTCGTGACGACGAAGTTGGATATCAACTTGTACTATACCCCATTAAACGCCCTCTGGCGGTAACGGAGAACCCTCTTGTGGCTTTGGGTCATGGTGGAGTGAGCGAAATTTACGTCAAATTTGGAAGGATTGTTACCTTTTTGTGAGTAGATGAAACAAATTGGAATCTCTGGAACATTAACGTTATTATTTCAATTAAAACTGACGTGTGATGGGCACGAGTAGATCAATCGACATAGCACTGAGAGATCCATAATTTGTGCTGGATCCCTTTGTAAAGTTTACGCCTAACAAAGACTTGATTGCCCCTGCGTTCAAACTCTGATAGGTGTATTGAGTAATTTATTGGCACTGCACCGGGTTCCTCTCTCATCATGCTCGTGTTAGATTTAGTAGGAGAGAGAATGAAAGAAGAACATAATTTTAGTATTTTTAGTATGAGAACAACAAGACAAATGTTGTTTTATTGTGTATAGTTTGCTCAATAAAGAATCCAGAAACGAACAAATTAGCATTGATAGCGTCATTTGGTCTTCTATTATTGCTTTTCTGCATGTGTTGTTACTTAACGGGGCAATGTTCATTGACGTATATATTCTGAGTCATATTTACACTATAATGTTACTGGCACCTGTATCTAACACGTCCAATTCCAAACCCAGATATGCGGAAAAACTTCTACCATACGCTTAAGGTAAGTTATCCTCTCGAAACTGTTTAAAACATTAAACATGTCAAATTCAAAACTTTAGGCAACGGAAACTATAATAATGCATACGTTAACAGTTTGCAAAGTAAAGTCGAAAGATACAAAAAATAATTACCAGTTAATAAAAAATGGTGCTTTATTTCTTGTTATTCTACGTCTATTGGAAAGGGAAAAAACAATTTCTGCAAATACAAATTCGAGTTAATCCTTTATTTGTTCCTTTCAATATAAACCTAGACTGTTATATTCCTGTTGAATTTATCATCTCTTAAAGGAATACCGATACCGGCGCTGCAAATGGAAACTGTGACTCCCCGTCTGATCCAGGTGGATAGCGCTAGATCTAATTTTCAAGCTCATCTAACAATTTTCACCTGGGCTTTGGGGGACGTCCTACTGAACTCTTTCATTCACTCAATGAACAGGACAACCCTCTGAAGATTTACTGCAGGCGGATAATGATAACCGCTCTTTTAAATAGATACCGGTTTGGACAAATTGCTTGTAATGAACGGGCGAAATCGTGTGCTAATTGCGCAATTTACTCAAATATTCCAGAAAAAATTTTAAGTTTGAAAGTGGACATTTAAAGTAGGATTTACGGGCATTTGCTTCCGCAAAAATGATTATGAAGTCAGATTTACAAAACCAATCTATTTGGAATTTGGAATAACGATCAAGCGTCTATGACGTTTTAATTAGAAGCTTTATCATAAAATTATGGTAAATACATTAAAAAATCAATTCCAAAAAATCGTGCTAAAATTTTTATCAACTTGATGGATACAACTTCTAACAATTAAACACAACGTTTAGTTTGTACATGTTAATCAAAGATTGTGGTCCGATTGACAACTTTAATAGTTTCCCCAAATAAGGTCATCAAAAGTCAGATTTAGGTGTGAGAAGAAAGTTCGATTTTTCTCAATTACCCCATTGAAATTTAAGGCCCATGAAATGTTTTTTATTTGCTATAAACAAAAATGTCTTCAAAATGGTCGACACACAACACACACACACCACACACACACACACACACACCACACACACACACACACACTCTTCTATAGGCCAATGTGTGCCATTTTGGTTTCGATTTAACTTTAGATTTGTAATCGGATGTTTTGTGTATAGGCACTTTGCTATGGAGCACACCATATAGATATCACGGTAGGGGGGGGGGCGAAAGTTTTTTTTTTTACTGAAAAAAAAATCGTCAACTAGTGAGCGGGAAAACCGAACGAGGATCGGATCACCCACCTTGAAACCGCGGTACCGCGCGTTCCTTGTATCAAAATGAAGCTACATATGTTTTGTTTTATGTTAAAGTTCTTTGCTAATCTACCGAAGATATCTAACATTTTGGACTTAAAGGACTCATTCGGGGGCTCATATATGCATGCAATCAACTTATCTGATCTCAAAAATCATGCAAATCTAAGTGTACAGAAAAGCCTCTTCAACCTCGCGACAAGATTTTGTGCCATATCACTTCATCGTCGTCCTGATTTTTGTCCATACCGGGCAATTACTGCATACTTTTTTGGATTATGTGCTTTTCAATGATTAGACACAATTACCTTATCAATTATTTTGGATTGTTTACAATTAGCTGGTTTAGATCGATGGTCCACATAATTGATTATTGATTAATGGAGACATTAATCACCGTGATCACTGCTTAGGTTCTGAAAATAGCTATCTTCAGTAAGATAGTCAAATCGCAAGATTGATTCTTCTTCTATAGGTTCTGAAAATAGCTATCTTCATAGATATCAGAACGCAAGATTGATTATTCTTCGTATAGGTTGCTGAACATAGCTAGCTTCAGTAGATTAGCGAATGGCTAAGATGATTATTCTTCAGTATAGATCGGAAAATGCTTCTTCAGTGATAGCAAATCGCAAGATTGATTATTCTTCAGTATAGGTTCTGAAAATAGCTATCTTCCGGTAGTAGCAAATCGCAAAATTGATTATCTTCAGCATAATTCCCTGAAAATAGCTATCTTCATATATAGCATCTGCAAGATTGATTATTCTCCAGTATAGGTTCTGAAAATAGCTATCTTCAGTAGATAGCGTAATCGCAAGATGATTCTTCTTCAGTATAGATTCTGAAAATAGCAATCTTCATTAGATAGCAAATCGCAAGATGATATTCTTCAGTATAGGTTCTGAAAATAGCTATCTTCAGTAGGTAGTAAATCGCAAAATTGATTATTCTTCAGCATAAATTCTGAAAATAGCTATCTTCAGTAGATAGCAAATCGCAAGATTGATTATTCTCCAGTATAGGTTCTGAAAATAGCTATCTTCAGTAGATAGCAAATCGCCAGATTAATTATTCTTCAGTGCGCAACCGAATGTTATCGCGAACCATTGCTGGCAGGTATCACCTAAATCAACAAAAACTCGTGCGATTCCCGACGTATATTAAACGATATTTATTTCTTATACATAACCTTAAAATTAAAAATCATTGCGATTCACTTGCACGAATGCTGTGTTGTCCTTCGTCTAACCAATTGCGTATCTATGTCGATAAAAAAATTAGTGTAAACGCAGTTCGCGCGAGAGACATTACCGTAAGAGCAAATCCCACATTATAAATAGACTAATCTCGGGTCAAAAACATCTGAGCCTGATGTAATGAGTTATTGAACCCTCCCTGGTTTAAATGCACGGTAACGTCGATGGAAACATGGTTGCGAGAATCCTAAGAGAAATACCCGGTGATTTCCCCATCAAGTCAAGCAGAAATTTCCCAATCCGTGGTCAAGCGACTTGTGCCGCATGTGCGCGCCAACTAGGAAATTGACGGGCTATTTTTGGTTTAATAAAGGTCCTCATGGGTTAGCGAGAGTTGAACACTCTCAAAAGGTAAATTATATAAAATCTCATTTCAATACTGTTAGGAAAATACGGTGGGCTTCTCCCGATGAAGACCGGGATACATACTAGCACTAACGCAATTAAACCCAGATACATAAGGGTCTATAGGCCTATGGGATTATTGCATGCACATTCTATAAACAAAAATGTTAAATATTAGAACCGTTTGTCATATAAGAACTACTTTTGTTTTGCAGAACCTATTTTTCTGAACGGTTTGCTTCTTTTATAGAATCCGCTCAGAATAGCTTAAACCTTAGAAGAGTTCTTTAAAGAAACAAATGGTCATGGAAACCATTTTTAATTCTGTAAACTAAAGATGTTTAAAGAACTAAAACTGGTTCTTTTAATAAATAATGAATCTTTACACCGGCCAGAACCTGATGATCATTTTACCAAAAACAATGGGAATTTCAAGAAAGCATTACTTGATGCTTTCAGGAGGTCGAGTCAAGTAAATTTGGTTGTTTTGTTGTTATTTTGTGTTTGTTGGTTTTATTTTGTTGGTGTTTTAAAATGTGTTTTTTAAAATGGGTACTGGTGTCTTGAAACCAAGGTCGGTTCCTGTTGCAGAACAATGTTCTTCGAGTATATAGCATTCAAAACGTTCAAACTGTCAGATATTTTGAATTTCAAATTATACTGAAATGTGGACACGACTTGGTGTGAAACATTTGAATTGTGCAAATTACCTTATTTTTTAAGCAAAACGTGAGTAATAAAATTACAGGAAAAAACATATTACCGATTAACAAGATAATTAAGCAAGTAATCCAACGACCAATATCAATCAACTAATCACTCTTATATAGTCGAGTAATTGTTTGTTTATCTCTATCACTCTTTGTAGTTTATAAATTATTCAAAATCTAATGATTATAATTGTTCAATTCTTGTACTTCTCATCTTCAGACTACAGACAATGTAGTCTGAAAACTGCATAATCGTATTTTTGTTCGTTTTCCCCCTGTTATTTAGTGCATGGTAATAAACATGCTTCACTAAGCTTTTGAATTATTTTCACTTTTGAGCATTGTTCACGATGGAGCCAAAGGCTGAGCATCTTTGAAGAAACCTCAAGACAAAACGACTCCTTCAAGGAGGTTGAGATACTTTTCCTCCTTCTTCCTCCTCCCCATCTATCGGTCGATGATTCATTTGGATAATTTACACGCAGCTGTTAATTGTCAAATGTCTGTATCTGCTATAGGCTAAAACCAGAGCGAAGAGTGCATCTGGCGATAAATATATCGGTTTTGAGCTTAGGCGATATGAAAAAAGTACCACTTATAAGCATTTAGGGCATTATTGATCGAGAAAATTAAAACTGAAACATCGTCCAAAATGTCACTGCATGTAAGCACCAATTTTACTCCTGGCGAAATTGTAATGTACTACCAGACAGAGACAAGTAGGAGGTGGAAATGGGCCTATATAAGAGAAATCAGTCGATTTTTCCTACTAAAAATCTTGACAGTTCAGGGGGTTCTAATACCAGTCAGGGTGTTTTGTAGGGATGGTTGTAAATCGATTGACGGGACGCCCATAGGTGGAGTTAAGGGGAACTTAACTCCCTTGATGATCTGCATTGACCTGCTGTCGTACAAGTCGCCGGCAGCTGACTGGCCCAGCTGCGCTAGCGAGTATGATCAAATAGTAGATTCCCGGGGGTACGACACCGTGTCCATTTTGGGCGCGTATGCAGCAATGAAAGGTGGTTTGGGTCAACTTTTGCTTCCTTGATACTACACCTTCTCACGCTATTTCCTTGACACGTGAGAAAAGCTTATTGACTTTGACGATGTTAAAATCGCCATAGTGATAAACGCACTCTTTTCAAATTATAAAATATGATGTTAACCTCTGGCTTTAAAATTAAGATGCGCTCAGCATTTTTTTTTCCATTTTCTCCTGATCGAAAAGCTGAACATGGACAAAAAGAAAGAATTACTTATTGGTGAATCTCGTGGTTAAATTTAGTTGAAAAAACAATTGATAATTTTAGCTCGCTTTCATTCAAGTTGCGTTGTGTGTAACCATCCTACTTTTTTTTCCTCGCCCGCACATGTACGCTTTCATGCGCGTTTCTGAACACTTGGTTATACTAGTCTGTAAAAAACGCGAACGTGGGTCGGTTTTGCCCTCGGGGTTCTGGCTCTACTTTATGTCAATATCTATGGCGCCCCGTTGTCTGCAGTATAACCATGCAAACTGATAAATAGTGTTTTCAAGTGTTTTCGCCCTCAACGATGAACTTGAACTTTGTTGCACTATTTCACTTTACAAGACGATAGGGTCATGAACCGGGTCATGAATGAGGATCTGGTTCTCTAAGTTTGGGTAAGACAAATACAATGGCGTACAAAATTGTAAACACAATTTGCCATGATTTCAAATTTACGACTGTACTAATTTTCGCTCTATTTTGACAAGGTCTCCACATTCCAGAGTTGGACCCAAAAATTCGGATTTAATTACATCCTTAAAGCATAGATTAGCAACATTTCTTTTGAAGATCGCCCCCAATTTTCAAAAATATTGGAGATTTTACAAACCTTGAATTGGTAATTGGCTATAAACTATACCTGTGAATGGTAAGCTCGAACATGGTCTATGTGTCACAAACGCGTAATTTGTATAGAATATTATTATCGGGATCTCCCATAATATTCAACGCTGCGGAACGCCTTCCATGTGAAATATCGGGAAATCGAGCGGCAATGTACGTGCTACGCTCTTCCATTTAGTTGTTTGTAATAGTTTCAGGGCCACGTCGAGTTAAGGATATTTCGTCAGGGGCACTATGGCATCATGGACGGACCTAACGTGCATATTTCCATCTCTGCCGTTTAAGTCCCAACTATCTGGGATCCAATCCTCGTCTCGCATTATTTTGTGATAAATACGCATATTTAGCATTCTCGTCCGCAGGTATAGTATATTCCTAGACAATTTACCAGACTAACGTTCCAAAAATCTCAACTTTTGACAAATTGGGGGCGCTCTTCACAAAATTGTGCTAATATTGCTATAAAACATTTTAAAAAATTATATTATTTGTTAAATCAGAAAAAAGAGAACATCCTCAAATCAGATTTGATACTGATAATCATATGTTGTCATTCAACAAAACACCCAACACTCCCTTACGGACAAAAGTGTGCGACACCCGCACTGGTAAAAAACTGTGGTTAAGTTTAACACCAATCCGGTTTCAATAGGGTACCACACCAACTGATGTTAAATTGATACTAGGGTTTGTTATTTGTTAAATACAGCAATACACTGCTGGTTGTTATTTTGACACCGTATGCTGGTGTTATTTACCGGTGTCAAATTCCTATGCGACACTATTGGGTGTTGATTTGCTTCTGTCCAACACCACTGGTGTTGATTTGATTCTACTGACGTAACACTGGTCTGGCTTCAATGCAGGACCACACCTGCGGGTGTTAATGTAACATCATGATTGGTGTTAAAGATACTTGGTATGTCTTACATTAAAATAGGGGTTGTTATTGTTACTTTTGTTGTTTTTCAATTCTTTTGATCTACAAAGAAGTCCACCAAAGTGCTGTCTTAAGGCATTTAAGATATTGTTTTGACACCATAGACAGTTAATCAGCTTTAATTACACCGCCAAATAACACCTTCAAGTTTAACACCAGTTTAGTGTTGCATATTTAACACCGGAGTTTTTGCAGTGTAATTGAATGGGGATTCGTATCCTTGAAAACTTCCATTTCTGTCAATTTTTCAGTTGCAAAAATAACTTATGAGAATTCTACAAACTTATCCCTTCACTTTCGATCTATTCCTGCAAATTTCAAATATTTTCGAATGAATCACTGATAGTGCCTTTAAAGCTATAGAAAAACATCTTCAAACCCTCTTACCAAAACTTCGGCAATGGGATCGTCTTTCGTGACCCTATGTGGCAATATGCATCTACCATCTTTCTTACAGTATCTCTGATTGGTCCATTGATATCATATTACCTCTGAGTAACCAATCAAAATAAACTGTCTATATCTGTATGTTATGCAATATAGTGTATGGGGCGTGGGGTAACAGCTCACATTTACACATGTAAATGTGCAAACCATATCCTTGTAAATGAAGGATATGGTTTAAAATGACGGTATTTTCAAATAATGTTAACATTTGGAGTAAATGTTAAGCAAATTTGAATGAAAACAGGCGTTTATAAGAATTTCATATTGCAAACATTAAAGAATTTTATAAGCCGCAACACATCGGATACCAGGGTCGTTGCAACGGCGTTAATGGTCAAGTACATAAAAAATAGAGTGTCCAATGACCAAAATAAAGTAATACATATAAAAACTGACGACGGCTTTGAATGTCTCGAAAAAGTCCTGTGAAATGCTGTTTTTATTTCTATCAAGAGCAGAGGACATTAATAATATAAAATGTATCCCATCATGTGAGTGCAACAAGGTCATAAGTGCAGTAGCTGCCACGGGATACATCTGTGTGCTGCCATGTATAATTTTAGGATGACTTTTGATATATCTTTCATTGAGTATAAGTGGCTCTTGAAATGGAACCATTTAAAGAGTCACTGACCAAAGACTTGGCATAATGTTTGACGGAAATTATGACAAATGGCAGCTATTGCACTTAGGACCTTGTCGCACTCACATGACGCTTTCTTTTGAACAGATTCAGAATCAACTTTATTACCAAAAAATCATATACATCAACAATCTCAAAAGACATTTCTAAAAACACAATTATGGAGGCCTGTGGTCAAAAGGCCAAAAAGACCAGAAGCGACCACCCCCTTAACATAAAGCTACACATAAAGGATATGAAAATGAAAACACATCGATATAATATCATAATCAAAAACATTCAAAATACAAGACTTATATGCTCCAAAACGTAACAACAATTTTTGTTGCTTTAAATTATTAATGTCCTATGCTCTTGATCGAAATAAAAAACAGCATTTCACATGACCTTTCGAGAAATTAAAAAAAAAATCAGAGATACGGTAAGAAAAGTGGTATAGACGCATATTGCCACATAGGGTCACGAAAGAAAATCCCGTTGCCGAAGTTTTGTATCAGTGATTCACTCGAAAGTGTATCACAATATTTGAAATTTGCAGAAATATAGATCGAAATATGACCTTACAACATATCAATTATAAAAAAACGACAACGATCATAAGAAAACATTTCAGGTTTGTTTCGTTTAAGGTTGAATCATCAGAGAAAAATGACAGAAAAAATGACTATAAAATCAAATCCCTTTAATGATTTTAGTCCAAACTTGACTATAGTAAGGATTAAACTTTCCTTTACATATTTTTGGAGTTTCAAGACAGTGCGATTTGTTTTAATGTTTTTCTTTTTTTTTAATTCCCTATTTTTTTGCAGTAAATAATTTACCCATCAGCCTAGATGGGAGTGCTTTTAAGTTGAAACCTAGGGACATGTGTATAAAAAAATACCTAAAATCTCATGTTGGCTTTTTTCATCAAATGTTTAATTCTTTAGAAAAAAATGATTTTAGGTAAAAAATAATTTAGGGAAAATTAAAAACACCTGGTATTTAAAATAGAAACACTTAATCTGTAAAATCTAACGTGAGAATTTCAAATTTGATTTCCTTTCATATGACACCTTTATTCATCAGCAATGGAAAAGTGGGAACTTCAGTATTTCTATATAGAAATACTTAAACCAACATGAAAAAGTGCTAAATGTTGTTGCGACCACCTTTGATGACACACAGAAAAATGATAAATTGTATGGCTGTTTCATATTTCTCTATAACCAACAAACAAACACCGATCATATAACTCAACAATTATTTGAGAGAAAATGAAATAAAATGTGTATTTTTTTTTAAAAATCCCCATTTTGGCCCATTTTGTATACTGCCAAAATCAGTATACCTGTACAAAGTCTATGGGAATTTGAAAACACATTAGATGAAATATTCCCAAAATGCTTTTTGGAAAAAATGTCTGTGGCACACATGTTTCTTTTACCAATACCAACATTATTTTCATGATAATATCAAGATCTGAACACGACGCCGTAGCCGATGATCCAACCCAGAGGCCTGTAACTTTGCTAAAATGCTTCTATGGCATTTTAAATCATACCATTGACCTTGAACAATTTAACATTCAAACATTTATGATTGTCTTTTCTTTTATAAAAGCATAATAGTCATGTATAGAACCAATGCTTTCGAACTAAATGTATTAAGCGATTAATACAGCTTAAATAATTGTAATCCCTACTGATCCCACCGCTAGGCCCATATCCACTTCCGATTTCTTCACTCCATATTTGTTTCCCTCCGTCGGCCTTAAGCAAAAAATATGTCCGCTGTTTTGGTCAAAAGTTTAGACCAAAGGTACAAGCCTTTTTGCGTTTCCTGTATGTGGTTTTGCCGTCAAACCTCTGATCTTTATATTGCTGTCAAATCACCAATAATAAGTTACAAAAGATGAATATTTTGGGGCAGGAAACAGACCTTACCTTGGGAGCCGGTATGACATAAAGCTTGGCCTTCTCTTGGCCCGTAACCAGGGTCAAAGTTATTTTCGCCCGTTCCATCTATTCAAACCGTTTTGTAGTATATATGGATCGCTTTACCTGATCAAGTGCATGCATGCCCCTGAGCCACTGTAACGAGCGAATTGTTTTTGCTCAAAAACAAGATTTTATCCTTAATTTTTCTACTGGGAACCATTTGTGTATGGAAAGTATATAGGATTTAGAAAGCATACTCCAGGACTCGCAATAACATTAAAGTATCGTCAGAATTAATGTATAAGAACTACGAAATGAGGATAGGTCTTTTGCTTATATTAATGTTAAAGTAAATCCGTTTCTGCGTTTATGTAGAACCGGTTCTCTCACTTTTGACATTTTAATATCAGTTGTATGTAATATGAATTAATATAAGAAATCGTAGTATATTACCTCAAGGTATGTACTTTAAGTCACAAGCACTTATAAACTCTATGTAAATCCACATTCAGATAAAAAATTAAAAAGATATAAATAAAGCGTTTTTATATAATTGATACTCGATTAATAAATAAACAAACCAACAGTTTCTTTCTCAAGTAGAATTTTGTGATGGTCGCCCCATTATGCCGCAATAGTTTTGTGTTATTTTGTAGGTCTTTTACTTTCTATTTCTGTCGAAGCGTTCAATAGATGATTAGATTCCCAAAAGTAATTGAAGGATGCCATCCAAAGGCTTTGGATTTAACACATTCATATTAGCCGAAGCATATATAATGTCCCCAAAGTTTATGCGTGACCAGTAAAGTTGAGTATAAGACCATACCTTTATGCTGAAAATGGTAGATATAGGGTGTTATAATAAGAAATGCTGCCGGGTGCCATCCTGGAAACCTTGACAATTTTGAGAATCCCAAGAATGGCGTGTCATAATGGTTATTTAGTTACATCTATTCAACCTATATTATCAAACTATGGAGTTTAACTGAGGACCCAATGAACAAAATGCATGGCACTTGTACATTGAGTCATAACGCCAATATCAAAATGGAAGCCAAATCTATAATTTTAAATAATGCCCAAAGCCAAAACCTGCTATAAAAAATAAACATTAACTACTACTTAGATTATGTTTTAGACACACAAAATGACATGTATTTCTGAACTTATTAAAGTTGTTAACATGAACGTCAACCAATATGGCAGCCAAAAACGTGAATATCTTCAAAAAATATTGAACAATTTCATATTTCTAAATAATATTACCTTCAAGTACAAATTATTGTGTCAATGAAACAATTAGAAATGTAACCTTGAATCATAACCAAGTGATACCAGGTAATTCCCGATATTAAAAATGGGTCAAATTATAATTGAGTGCAATATATGTGAAAAAATGTCAGTCTATGGTAAGTGTTTGACAACTTTGCACATATTAGTTTTATTTCGATTTTGGTGCATTTACCAAATATGAACCGGGGGGAGGGGGGATGAAGGTTGTACATTGTTTAGGATGTACAACAGATCTAGTATATTTTCAGTAAAAAATTGGTGTCCATACTCACTGTACGGTCATCATGAACGTTCTCAAGCTGACTATATGTCGTTTTATTCCAAGCCAAACTTTTTCTCTGGGTCAAATTCGTCCCTGTTATAGTGACACGGAAGTCAAATCTAATAATTTTTAAAGAGAGCCCTAAAAGCAGCAAATTACCTGCGATAAAAAATAAACATGAACACTTAGATTAATCGTTGTTAGACACAATAAATGTATTTCTGATATTTGCTAAGTTGTACCGCGCTGACATAGGTCAAGTACACTTCGAGGTGGAGTCGAATACTCCTCTAATGAACCAGATGAGTCTCATGTTTCATTTATATGAGTCTGTTGACTCATTCAGGTGTGTTATTTGACATATGCAACAATGAACAATGGATCAATACAGGGATAGACACTCATGTAAGCGAGTCATTTGACCGGGAAAAGTTTTCTGTGATATCATTCCCAAATATATATACAATGTAGTTAGTAAATACATACTTAGGATTGTATCAGAAATTTGTCTCATTTAAATTATTTCTTTTAAATATTGGCATATCAACTTTATCAAAAATGCATTCTTTATTTACGAGTAATATGATGCCTTTCGTATGCATCGAAACTTCATATTAATTACATTTTTATTTTAAAACTTAGTCATAGTCAATTTCTTAGATTATTTTCAAACTTCGGCGAGAGCAACCCAAAAGTTGTATTTTCAGGTGCTGAACGCTATCTACCTTAGATAGCAGATGAAAATCTGTGAATATTCAAGGTTGTTAGTGCCGGACTCAATTATTGCAGGGGAACGTTTCCAAGATAAAGTAGTATGTATTTATTCAAACAATAATCGCGTGCTCAACTCTAAACTTTAAAATATTAGTGTCAGCTTACCTCGGGCAATATTTTATTTCTTGAATTTGCACTTTTTAGTCATGAAATGAGGCGTCTAACGTGTGGATGTAAGTAGTATTTAATGCATTTTAGGACAAACTAATATCGCACGACCTTGAATTTTCGAGGCCTTGTTTAGTTGATCGAAAACGGAAGGGACCAAAAATAAAAAGAAGTGGAAAAACTTCTTTGCGTTACTCGACACTTTGCGAAAAAATGTCGATTCATTGCTAGACGTCTTTTGTAGGAAGTTTTTAATCCGTGGTTGCCGGCTGGGCCGTGCCTAGTGTTGTATATATAAGAAACCGTATACTAAAGGCTGGACCGTACTTTATGAGAAGTTTTGTAGGACGATTGGAGCCCAATAGTACACCTGACCCCAAATCAAGCAGCAGATCAACGAGGCTCTCCTTCGCAGGCATACTATTTCAGAATTCAGATTTTTCTAACTTAAATTCACATATAGAAAATGTAATTCATATGTTCCTGTTCTTTTTCGTTTTCTCCCCTTTTTTCTACGTTTTTATTTGTGCACGTCGCTTCACATATTTCTTTCTTTCTGACCGTGTCCATCGCCTTTTCGTTTCTATTTATATTTTGCTTCCTTTTTTCCTTACAGAGGTTTATTCCCGAGACGCTTTCAAAGAACTGTCCACTTCAAAGAAACCAAACCAAAATATCAGAAATTTAAATTATGGAAGTGTAGCTCTATCTATTCTATAAATTTCATAGATTAAAAATTAATCGAATTGGATTGCTATTAAGGACAAATCCAAGATTAGATTAAAAATTAAAACAAAAAAGATTGAAATATAAATCTAATAGATTAAAATTTTCAATCTAACTTCAGATTTGTCCTCGATTTTAATCTAAGAAATTTTTGGGTCAATGAAGGATAATAAGGAAGAAAGTATGTCATGTGAGAACAAGGCACATCATTCATTTGTTTTCATATAAAAACAAATCTTTTACCTAAGCCACCTTGCACATTCATGATGTGTCAAATTTTGTTATTGACAAATAGATCAAAACTTGTCCTAACATATCTATAGTAACTAACAATGTAATTATCAAAGTATAATTCAGTTGTTGTTTTTTTTTCTTCCACCGTATATAAAGCCCTCGAGACGTATTATTTGGTACTCTATACACCAGATTGACAAACCAAATCAACTCTACTTGAAATTTTATAAGACTTAAATATTAACTACATGTAAGCAAATACCCCCCCCCCCCTCCATAACTTCACAGATTGACATGCGTTCCAAATGGACACCCGGTTATTCCGATTGTTGTTCTATAAACCATTGATGGGTTAAATTGAAAGATAAATAAATTGAAAATCAGTGCTGTTTTTTTATTTTATGGTATTGGATTCTATTTTGGCTATAAAGCCGTGAAAATGAAAGAATTATTATAAACGTCAAAGCACGTATAAGGTCAAATTAGAGCGCACCACCAGTGAACTATTATATCATGCTCAACTATGTGGACGTCGGGGAAAATGGGCCGAAACTGTCCACATTCATAATCAAGTTACCTATCACAAAAACCACAAGATTCCAAATTAGATTGGTTGTGAGGGAAAATCCTATTTATCATTTCAATCACGTGTTAAACAATTGTCCGAAGTTGTTGAAGTCGCGTTAATGATGATACTACACAAAAGAGTTAATTACTATTAACCAGAATCGGTCACGGTAATTATGATGCATGGCTACTACTTGCATAGTAAGATTATCGCACGCGCGGTCTGGTTGCGAGTGAAGTCTAGGGAGACTTGCCCGGTGGACTGTTGAGGATTACCGAATGCTGAATTAACAGGATCATTGGCCAAAGCAAAAACAACAGCGTGGGTCACTTCTTGGTGACATTAGGCGTTGGCTTAGCTTCAGGTGCCGAATCATTGGTGTTAATATACCCGACGTATTATAAGTTATTAATGAACATAGAAAAGCCTAGTAATTATCTACGTTTGGCGTGCGCCGTGCAGAGAAAATAAGTGAATTGAATAAGTAAATTAAGCTAATGAGAAGCGTGGTAGACGTTTTATTATCTTAATTTGATGTGAAATAATTACTTGCGTTAGAGACTGGCTAAACTGCTTGGTGGCGGTCATACAGGCCATTACAGGTATGGAAAAGATCTTGGGATATAAGCGCCCTCAAGTGTTTCTGAATAATGGGGAGGTGTGGCATGTGGTATTGCCTGTTTAAACCTTAATTAGAGATTAAACTCCTCATGTAAAACATATACCAACATGCAAAGATGTTTATAATATAAATCACATACAAAGAGTCAATATAAATTTTATCCTAAAGTTGATTTTTGTTTATAGGGTACTTACAGTCTATTATTTTAAGTTATCATTTAGCCTAATCAGTATTTTGGCGAAAAGCTGTTGAATTGAGACTGCGCTTGCAGACAACTTGTACTTGAAAAGTTTCAGACGCTTGTGAAAACGATCATCAATACACTTTGGACACAGAAAGGTTATTTTTGAAATCGTCAACGAATCATGCCCATTAACGAAATTTCATTAAAATCCATTTGTTAAACTATTCATCTCCCAACCTTGATTCAAATTTTAATAACCTTCCTCATCAATCGATACCCTCCTTTAGTTATCTCGCCCATTTTTGTATATTTGTGTCCATATACCATGCAGTCCGAGAGAACCCCATCTCATTTGAAAGTCCGATAAGGTCCGCTGCACTTTCAATTTGAGTGCCCCTTTGCGGGTAAATAACGTTTCGCTTTCGTTTATTCGTAAGATTGGGTTTAAATGCCTCATTTTCGGTATAGACCATTCGACGTTGAAATGCAAAATCAGTCATCACCGAACTTCTTATACTTCATAAGCTTGATTTCAAAAACAATTTTCATACCGTTTATAGTATCTCAAACTATTTTCCTCTCGAAAGCAGTGGATGAGATTGGATTTGTGTTAAAAGTTTATCTTAGTATGGACCATTATTTTTTAAAAAGTTATCCTCTTTCTGTACGCTCATTTTGTTGTACCTATGTTTCTCAGCCACAAAATTAAATGGCTCCAGATTGCTTGCTTCTGAATATATAGGTGTTCATTGGATTGGCGATAAGTCTTAAGAAGTACCGGAGAAAACTGGGGGGCAATTTTCGAGTTGAGACATAACCGATATGACTGTGGAAAAGATAGAATTGGAGAGGTACACAACTCCATATATATATTAATAATGCCCATGGAGCGTCAAGATGCCTTCAATAAACCACCACTGATCATGCATAGCACTTTTAATGAGTTTAAATGCTACAAGCGTGTGGACATTTTCCATTGCATGCATTTTGACCCTTTCAAAATGTGACCAATATATACTCGCTCCTCGTCATCCTCACCCCGCCATTTTCCCCCTTTAACACAACTCC